>CALYLW010001839.1:0-88008 GCA_944989445.1 Ampullaceana balthica
ATTTTCATTAAATGTTTATTATTATAATTTTTTAATTTTTTTTTATTTGATTCCGATTTTTTTATTAGTTACTATGGATACATGACGCACATGATTGTAAGCTGACACATAGTCATAGTCATAGGCTTTATCACTTAAACTAAATTTATTAAATATATTAGAAATACTTTTAATTAATTGCACACAAATAACGAAACGTATTAACTATGCTATCATTTCTGATGCGTTAATAGCTACTACCATTCTGCCGAGACTCTCGACCTAGTCTTAGAGTCGAAATCATACAAACAATGTGATTTAGGCCTAATTTACTGTGAAGAATACAAAGTCTATGACAGTGTTACTTTTAAAATAAATACAATAATGAAAAACTATTTAAAAATCAAATAAATAAAGTTTTAAAGAGTATATTTAATACATAAACTCTGTAGACTATAGTAGACTATACGATATAGCCTTTTGAGAGTATTGATAGTGCCTTTGCCTTTGGTTATAAAATAAGTTATAGAGACTCGACAAGTATTGAGTTATCAAATTCACAGTCCTGATAGTCTGCATACAGATACAATACCTTTGCTATTAAATTAATACAAATTATTTTATAAAAATTAACTAAGTCTAAAAATCAAGAACATAGATTAGTATATTATTTAGATTATTTACATATAAATTTTAATGTATTAAAATTGTAATTGCTATAATTGCTATTTTTATTCATACCTTTAGTACTCAGGACATTGCCTTACACTTAATTATTAATACTGTGTAGTAAATTGGATTTAGCATTAATTTAATTAATTATTAATTTTTTTAAACAAAATATTATTTAATTCTACTTTTTTTACAATATTTATTTTTAAGAAAGAAAGAAATAAGTTAAACTTAGTTATTGATACACACTAACAAATAGCATTAGAAAATGAAAATTACATTAGTTGATAGTATTGGTTTATTTAAAATGAGGTGTCCAATGTAAACTTTATATTTATAAACCTTACATATAATGATGTTGCTCCAAAAATATATTGTAATTATTTAAATAATTATTTCATTACAATTGTTAATTATTTTTTGGCATTAAAACTGTTTTAATATGCATTTTATTTATAAATATCTCTTCAAAATATTTATGTTAACACACACAAATAATTTTCTTGTAGTGGTTGTTTCTTCTTTCTTGTGATTTCATAGTAATAAAGGGAAAGAAAGCAATTAAGTATAATATAAAATCATAAAATATTGTTTAATAAATTCAATTTTACTAGTTTTGTAACAAGTACTGAAGAAGGTGGAAATTTTGTTTTAGCTTTAAAAATATCTTAAAGATTTTTGTCACCTTAGATATTGTGTTTCTCATTTATTCCAACTATTTAAATGTAAGTAAAATTATTTCTTAAAAATGTGCATTATTTTATCAACATAACTTAAGCTGGCACCAGTATAATGTTATATTTTATCAATGTCATCTTCTATTTAACACTCAAATGACATATTTTTAATACTATAATTATTTATTTTAAAATTTATATTTTAATAACAGCCATTAATCAGACTTTTTAAAAAAAAATTAAAATACTTCAAGAACATTCTTACAATGTCATGAATTATAAGTCTTTTAAAGTCTTGTTTTGCTTCATACATTTTTATCCAACCTATTTGATAACAAATGATTTATATAATTTAAATGTTTCAATTTAAAGAAACTAAAGTCATATTTATTTGTAACTGTTTTTTTTCCTTATTATTGTGTAATAATATCAAATTTAGTTATATAACTATTGATAATAAAACAAGCCTGTTCCTGGGAATGAAAGAAAAATTGAAACATAATAAAATATGCTATTTCCTTATGTTTGCAATCGGTTATGAAATATTATCTTTATTACTAACATATTATAAATAATTATTGGTTCAGTATAATATAAATGAAATTGAATTTTCTGTGACTTCACTTTATTTAAATTTTTTGTAATGAAAACTTATTTCTTTATCCCCAAATATTGAATTGATCTATTTATTTTAAAGCATTAAATATTATAATATTTTTCGTACATGAATACACTTTGATACAATAAATATGTACACTTTGATACAATAGATATGTACACTTTGATACAATAGATATGTACACTTTGATACAATAGATATGTACACTTTGATACAATAGATAGTGCTGTGACTTCACTTTATTTTAATTTTATTTATGGAAACTTATTTCTTTATCCGTAAACATTGAATTGATCTATTTATTTTAAAGCATTAACTATATCATATTTGTACATGAATACACTTTGTTTGATACAATAGATCAGTACAGTTTTCAATCCTGCATCTCTTCTCTACTACTAATAAGAGATTTGTTTGTCTGATTAAGATAATTTATTGTCTAAATCCCTTATATAATCTGACACCTCTATATTTTATATTTTATCACTGTCATTTTCTATTTAACACTCAATAACATCTTTATAATGCCTTAATTAATTATTATCAGTAATACTTAAATGTGATCCATATTTTAGATTATGACATTACATTTTACAATAAAAAGAACATAGGTCTCCTTCCCATATTTTGAAGAAAATGTTTTACATTAACTTTATCAACTTAAATTGAATAACTTAAAAGAAACACAGTAATTTCTTTGTGAAACTGTTTTTTAAAAAAAGATTAATATTAGTATTAAATTATATTGTCTTGTATTGATTGTGACCCAATATATTATGTATATACATGTACTAGTTTATTAACAATAATTTCAATTAGTCTCATCTGTCTTTTTAATGTTTTTTTGTTATACAGCTTTAAGAGTAAGTCATGCTTCTTCATCAATAAATACATCTTGATAAATAAAATAAACATTTACAATATTTTACTCTATTATTTCCTATCTGCTTTGATAAAAGAAATTTGCTTTTCTTATTGAGATAATTTACATTTTATATCCTATAGAGTGTTTAAAAAAATTATCTTTACAGATATTTGTTTTAAATTCTTGATCTACGGTTGTTCAATTAAGAAAAAAACTACAATATTAATAAATAATGATAACTGTTGGTAGATTTTTTATAAAAAATGATAGAATAAAGAAATTTAAAAAAAAATTATTTCCTCTTTAGCAGTTAGAATTTAATTTGGTCTGAATGCTGTCAGTATTGATGTAGATGAATGTTAAAATTGTTTAAACTATGTTTAACATATATTTGTTTTGTTTTTAATTCAAAGCATTTCTTCAATTTAATAAAATATTTAAAAAACGTCTTAGCTACATAAGGTACTCACCTCCATAATTCTTGATCAAAGTTAAATAACTGGAAGATTCACTTATACCAGTCAGAGACAATTACCTGGTGATTTAATGTGGATTATATTTTATACCAGTCAGAGTACAATTACCTGGTGATTTAATGTGGATTATATTTTATACCAGTCAGAGACAATTACCTGGTGATTTAATGTGGATTATATTTTATACCAGTCAGAGACAATTACCTGGTGATTTAATGTGGATTATATTTTATACCAGTCAGAGACAATTACCTGGTGATTTAATGTGGATTATATTTTATACCAGTCAGAGACAATTACCTGGTGATTTAATGTGGATTATATTTTATACCAGTCAGAGACAATTACCTGGTGATTTAATGTGGATTATATTTTATACCAGTCAGAGACAATTACCTGGTGATTTAATGTGGATTATATTTTATACCAGTCAGAGACAATTACCTGGTGATTTAATGTGGATTATATTTTATACCAGTCAGAGACAATTACCTGGTGATTTAATGTGGATTATATTTTATACCAGTCAGAGACAATTACCTGGTGATTTAATGTGGATTATATTTTATACCAGTCAGAGACAATTACCTGGTGATTTAATGTGGATTATATTTTATACCAGTCAGAGACAATTACCTGGTGATTTAATGTGGATTATATTTTAAGCATTACAATTTAGAATTATATTAAACATTCTGTTAAGTTAAGATTTAGTATTATAACAGGTTATTATGATTAAATATTTTATATATATTGGATTATATAATAATCTCATAATTAAAATAGCCTATTTTAAAGTGATATTCATATTGAATTTATAAAAAGAAATTGATCAGGTAAATTTATATTTAAAATTAGAGCTGTTAACAATTAATTTAAATTTAATCTTTAACTTTTGAAAAATTAATAATTGATTAAGGGTGAAACTGAGATCTTGAATGCAGTAAATAAGTGAGGTCAGAGGTCAGGCTTAATGCTACTGGTTTTGATACCTATGATATTACGCATGTAAAAGTCTTTTATTCTGGTCCTCACACGGTTCTTGTTAAATATAATAACTTACAATGTCTGCTCACACAAGTATGTCGAGCCAAACAAGCTGAGCATTTTCTTAGCAAAGGATCAAATACCTTGGAATTGGAATTTCTCTTTATCCAGTTGACGGTAAAAGACATAGGAGAAAGATGTTGTCTGCTGCGACATTTTCATTTAGCATCAGTTTGTAACTCTATGAGTCCAGCTGCATATTACTTGGAACATCATCAGGGTAACAGAGAAAGGTATAGAACACTCTGCTCTCTATCCAAATCAAGAATTACACCCCCAAAAAAATTACGTTGTTTTAGAAACACAAATACATTTTTGACTATAATGAACAATATCCTACCTTTTGTAACCAGTCAAGTCTCTACAAAAGATTTAAGTCACCAACAAAATGGCTGTTACTGTATCAGTAACATATAATAACGGGATTTTATTTTCTTTGACCCGTTAGGTAAAAATAACACTACCAGCTCAGGGACATTTTAATTTGAAAATAAATACGGAAATACCCTACGCTAGCCAAATATCAAATAAATTTCAATTTTACCAAGAGGTCTCTCTATCTTATCTATACAGACGCTCCTTCTATGCAGAAGGTAATTGCGTCCACAGACCATGACAGATGATCTGTGGCAAGTAATGCAGCATTCAAGTCCAAAGTATTGAAAACAAGAACCAAGTGATCTTATGTCTAGCAATCAAGTATTTTAAATGGACACTAAAGACTAATGCGCATGGGTAATTGTGTGAATAGCGCTAGACAATATTCCATAGCTGTGTGATGCGTGAATAATCACTCCATTTTTTTTCATTATACATGTCTATGTGTTATGATAAATATTTTGGCATGTATCATATATCCAAAACGCAATAGATTATACTTATACCAGTGAGCTAGATAAAAATAGGTCTGTGGACTAAAAAGATTCTAAAATATAAACTTAAAATCAATATAGAAAAAACAATAAGGCTGGTACTGTTTTCTTATTCAGGTCAGATATAAATATAATTATTATAATCAACGTGAATTTACTTGATATACATAATATAATGATAAATAATGCTCAAAATTAACTTTGAGAAAAGTTCACTTAATTCTCCCATCAACGTCGAGTCATTCACTATGATTCACAGAATTCTGGGCATAACGCTTTTCTATGTAATATTTATATACAGTTTACTGTTCACCGTATACCGAAAACAACATTACGCCTTCTACACGTCATATTTTTTGGTAAAATCCGATTTGTTGCTTATTTTGGGGTATTCCCAAAAATTAAGCTTTGACGTGGTTTAACTATTACTTTAAATAACATGAACTCACAGATTTTGTGTTTAAAGTAGAATCACAGGACACGCTAGGGGGTGCGGGTGGTTCGGACCCAGGGCTGGATTAACCTATAGGCAAACAAGTCACGTGCCTTGGGCACCAAGCGTTTGGGGGCACCACAAGTCCTCAAGAAAAATGTGTGTATTGTCCAGAATCGACATGACGTTAGCAAATTGCAAATGTAATATTAAATCGCACAGGGGCGGATTAAATAGAAGGCTGCTTAGGCTAAAGGCAAGGGCCCCCAATGATTTAAAACTAAATTAAGGGACCCCAAACTTATTAAATTGTATAATAAAGTGGCTCCAGGTGGAATTGCAGCCAGGGGCCCCATGCAATCTTAATCCACCCCTGAAATCGCTTTTAAAGGAGCAAAGGAAAATTTGGATCTTTAAAAAATTGAATTTTTCTAGTGTTGCTGGAGTTTGTCAGTCAGTTTGATCCATTTTTAGCATCACAAAAGTTTCGTGCATCAAAATGTGAAAAGAACACGTCGAGTCCTGCAGTTTATTATACAAAATAATAGAGACAACATCCAGTTTTCTTTTCCAATGTAGGAATGGAATTGAGAATATTTTTAACATTAATGTTTACGAACGTTTTAACTGAGCGCTCTTTTTCTCAGTTAAAACGTACAAAAAATCTAAGTAGATCGATAATGAAATAAGAAAGGCTTGATTCCTTATCTATGCTGATGATTGAGACAGACATTTTGCGCAAAATTAACTTTGATGATGTACTTTGCCAGACTTAAGAATTTTAAAATATAAAGGTTTGCTTTCTCTGACTTTCTCATCTATTAAAAAAGTTACAGTATGTTTGTCTAATATTATTACAAAATTAATTATATATTAATTTTAATACAGAAATAACTTATCGTAGGTTTGTATTTGAATGATACTAGTACAAACATATGTGTTAACAGCGTCGTCACTAGGGTTGGTGTCATCCAGTAGGGTAGTTCATGGTGTCACCCCCTCACAACTTACCCCACAGACCTCCTCCGAGTATGCCAATGCAAATAACGAGGCATTCATAATTTTACCCTTTTGTGTCACCCGCAATCCCTTGTAACGCCAACTGTTTTGTTTGTTAGTTGTTTTGGTTAATATTGAACATACCAGCGGTCAGTGGGGGATTGGGGCAGAAGGGGGCAGCCGTGTGGGTTTGTGCCTTGGGCACCAAGTAGGCTTAATCCGGCCCTGTTCGGACCTCACATATGACAACATAAGGGTTGACACCAACACGTAAAATTATGTATATTACCATTATTTGGCGAGGGCAGACTCGGAGAACGTCTCTATACTAGACGTAGGTAGGTAGTGAGGGGTGACGTCATGAGCTACCGCACGTCTCTATACTAGACGTAGGTAGGTAGTGAGGGGGTGACGTCATGAGCTACCGCACGTCTCTATACTAGACGTAGGTAGGTAGTGAGGGGGTGACGTCATGAGCTACCGCACGTCTCTATACTAGACGTAGGTAGGTAGTGAGGGGGTGATGTCATGAGCTACCGCACGTCTCTATACTAGACGTAGGTAGGTAGTGAGAAGGTGACGTCATGAGCTACCGCACTGGGTGACACCAATTCAATTGACGTCACTGAGTAGAATATTATTTCACACATTGATTTAAGGGGCTGTCCGTAAATTACGTCAACAAAATAGGGGGGGGGGTCTGAAAAATTTTGACAATTGTTGACAAGGGGGAGGGGAGGAGGTCAAGAAAAGTTGACGACAACAATGTTACTTTAATTTTTTTTAAATTACTTAAGAAAGGAAAATTAGGCAGCGTTTGTAGTCCTGTTATACACACTCGCCCAACCTTCAGTATTTTAATTGAACTAACCTTATTCCTATTTTTTATAAACCATGCCGTGCTTTAGAGACCCCACACAATAATAATATAGACACACGAGATGTTTACTGGTGACACACGAGATGTTTACTGGTGACACACGAGATGTTTACTGGTGACACACGAGATGTTTACTGGTGACACACGAGATGTTTACTGGTGACACTTATTTTTTCAAAGTTGTTGCTTGTTGGTCTGTTGTAAAGATTTATGTAAGTACAAAGTCTACATTATATTATAGTCTACATTATATTATAGTCTACATTATATTACAGTCTACATTATATTATAGTCTACATTATATTATAGTCTACATTAAATTATAGCCTACATTATATTATAGTCTACATTATATTATAGCCTACATTATATTACAGTCTACATTATATTACAGTCTACATTATATTACAGTCTACATTATATTACAGTCTACATTATATTACAGTCTACATTATATTACAGTCTACTATATATTATTTAAATGTCTATTTTTTATATATATATAAATTATAAAATGCACTTTTGGTTATACTAGACTCTTTTAGAAATCATTGGCTTTCAATGTGAAATAGGATTAGTTCTAAAGTTAAAGACAAAGATTATATGATAAATAATTAAAAGGTAATCCTGCAGTTTTGGCACCTATATTCCTATATTATATCGCAGCGAATTCTAATTTTCTCATGAGAGCATTCGTTTTTTTTTAATGCTTAATACATATTATAATTTTGCTATTACAGCACTAATTTTTTAGTTGTTTTTTTATTTCTGAGGCATTTTAGGCTCTAAACAATACATAGACATAACGTGATACGAACGATACAACTATAACTATTTATTTGATCACCCTACTTGCTGGGTTGTCACAGTAAGATGCCAAATACAATTTTCTCAAGTACAAACAAACAAATAAGAATCAAACGGCTAGTAACGAAATAAAAAATTAAATTTTCTGTAAAATATGTATTGATCTTGTAAGAACAATAAAATAGAAATTGATCTTCTTAGAACAATAAAGTAGATGAATGGTTTCTGGATAATTTTAGAAAAACTTCTTCAGTAAGTAAATTGATTTTTGCATGGGTTAAAAACTCTGGCCAGCAAAGTGCTAGATAAACAAAATGAATGTATTTACAAGAGCCAAAGAAATCCTTTAGAAATTTTAAAAACTAAATAATTAGCGCTGTAATAGCTAAAATATAACATATATTAATGCATTTAATAAATTAATTTTAAAAAAAACAAGTAAAAAAACAAGTTTTTGACTATAAATCCTTTATGTACGAGAAGTAACTAAAAGAATGTTCATTATAATACGCAGCGTAAGAGTAAGACCATCCAAAAATACAAAATTGTAGTTGTGTCGTAAAGCATGTTTAATATAATGCGCACCGATCAGGAATATGTTTATAAAAAGTGCTGTCAATAAAATACTCACCTTATTGCGTGACAGAAAGGTTGTTCAATATAATGCGCACCCTTACACTCTATCTCAAAAAATAACATGATACATAGGAATAAATAAAATAAACTAAAAAATCAATAATTTAATTACGGTACATGCGATCGATCTGAAATTTTTATACATTGTTTTTATAATCGGTACAAAACTGCCTGCAAATTTTCAGCTCGCTAGCTTACGAGGAAGTGGGTTAAAAATTGATCAAAAATTTTGGCGACAAGCAAGGGTGCACGCAAGCAGACACCACGATTTAAAAATGAAATTCTCAGGACAAAATAAAATTTGCAGCCAAATAATATACGTGCCAAAACTGCAGGCTTACCCCCGCCCTTATTTGAAATCTTAAAAATACAGTAGCCTACATGTCTACATGTATAGAATGTTAAGAATTATGAAATACTAGCGTATCTCCCGTAAAAAATGACGGAATTTTTCAGCTGAAATCTATTTATTTTGAAAAAGTGCACTTTTTTTAGGGCGCCTACGGCGCCGACCTTTTTCAAAAGCCCAACTAACTTGTCCTAGTTTGATAAATACGAAATATTAAACTTTCTGAATTGTACACAAAGTATTTTATAATAAGGGTTGTAGGGCGCCTATGGCGCCCCCTTTGTTTTTTGATTTTATAATTAACCATCATCAAATCCTCTTTTTACATTGTTCCCTTTTCCAAAATTAAAATATGAGCTAAAACAATGACATCATATAATATTTTTTTACAGCGCATCTTTAATTTGCACACCTTTTGATGCATTGGTGCAGTAATTTGGTGCGCTGCTTTCTAAAATTAGTAGCGTCACGGACAGACACTACGGACGTGACAGAGATTGCAAATTATGTATATTGATTGTTAAATAGGCCTAGGTCTAATTGTTTTGTCATCCCTGTTTTTTTTAAATAACAAATTTATTAAAAATTGAATTAAAACTTAATTTTTTATTTTTTTTTAGATTTACAATGGAGAAACCAAACTTTCAAAAGTTGTTGTATGAAGGATATTTGAAGGCATTTCCCAACAAGCGAAAGCAAGACTCTCAAAGAGAAGTAACTGAAATTTGGGATAAATTGAAAAAAGAGGATGATTTGCCAACAAAAGTAGATTCGTTATTGAATAGTTATGCCACCTTATGCCTCAAATATGCTGTCAAAATTGTCAGAAATATCGAAGCAAGTAAGCATAGACAATTTTCCAACAGTGGCAGAATATATTGTGCCTGAAAAGTCTGAGCTTGAAGTTGAAAATCTAATAATTAAAGATCAAGTTTGGTGCCAAAAAAATGTAAGTGCAAGTCAGTACTTTCTATAAATTGTCAAATGTTGTGATTTAACTTGTTGCCAACGGATTAGAAGCTCGTTCTTTGATATTATTGCTCATCGATTTATCCCCCCACCAATTCCAATCTGCCAAACTAATGAGGGCCTTAAAAATACCAGAAGTATCTGATATAAACTCACATAGATTTCTATATCTTTTCTTCAATCAGTCTGTGAAAGTTGAAAACATACTACATAGATCAGCAAAAGCATTCAAAATTCGTCCATATGATATATATTGTCCATCTATTCAGTTGCTAATGTTTGAAGGTATCTGTAAAATCTGTCACTTTTATGTTGCTTCGCAAGCCATGTTAAAGAAGCACGTTCAAGTTCAACAGCACCAACACAGTATGCCTGGGCCCAGTCAAATATTACATGCACCCCAACAGCAATAATTCATCCAATGTGAGTGGCAGACAGAAGACAGAGAGCTCATTGCAATTATTGCTTCTGTAGAGATGCTCAGTGCAGAATGGCTAGATGAAGAAAATGTTGACTTGTCTGGTGTTTTGGTTCCACAAGAAATTATTCAACCAGAACCTATGCCAATAATAACAATTTAGGAAAATTTGACATCTCCATGGGAAGATATAGAGGCTAGGATATAGGATTTGTTTGTAAAAAATATGTTTAATATATACATTAAAAGTGTATTTATAGCTTTAACTTTTTAATCTCGTTTCTGCTTGAAGCTAGAACAAGTCTTTGTAAATATTTAAATAGTCTTTACCATTTAAAATGTTATATTAATTTGAAATATTTCATAATTTAAAGATGTAATGTGTAAACATCTATCTCTTTTCTGTTTAGAGTAAGCCTTTGTAGTTATGAATTGGAAATATGTCATAAGTTAAAAGTTTATTAAACTTTTTTCTTACCATTTTTCTTTTTCTTCTTTTTATTTTCTTCTTATTTTTTTGGAGGGGGGGGTGGTAACCAAATGTTGGCGTAATTTTATGTCTTTGGAAGTTTGACAAGTTGTTGACAGGGGGGAGGTAAAAATCACCAAAAAAATGTTGACGTAATTTATGGACAGCCCTTAATCTATAACTTACATTGTTACTAAACGAGTAAAACTTTTTAAGTATACACGGAAGTACTAAATATCAATGTTTTTTAAAGAGAAAAATCCAGTCTAGTGTCCAGACATAAAATATAGATTATCTTAATATGCACCAATATCTTGTACTATACTCAGCGATATAATAAAGTATGTAAGTAGCGTATATTATCTTAATATGCACCAATATTGTACAATAGTCAACGATATAATAAAGTATGTTACCAGAGTATATTATCTTAATATACACCAATATTGTACAATAGTCAACGATATAATAAAGTATATTACCAGCGTATATTATCTTAATATACACCAATATCTTGTACAATAGTCAATGATATAATAAAGTATGTTACCAGTGTATATTATCATCATATACACCAATATCTTGTACAATAGTCAATGATATAATAAAGTATGTTAGCAGCGTATTCAAGAAGGTCATGACCACCACAAAATCAGAATCAGTAAACTAATTATTTCATTTAAAATTGAGAAACTCCTCTTTACTTTATTATGAAAGTTGTACTATGACGTCAAGCAAATATACCGTAGCATGAGATGTATTTGTTACTGCTGTGTAAATCTTATTATTTATCACGTAAATAATATTTTACGACTTGGCAATAATTAATACTTGTTCACATGAAGTTTTACGGTATAGTGATCAAAACACCTTTCTTATTCCGTTTTCAAGAATAAACACAAGCAAGTTGTCGTTCTTCCCGTCAGGAATTTGGGCGTGAAATGGGTTGACTGAAGAAACCAGGAAAACCAACACTTTATCAACATTTAAATCTCTAATAAGAATACAGAACTAAACAAAAACCATAGATAAGCGTAGGACGCAATATTCTTCTGTATTGAAGGAGCTTCTGCAACAGATATGATAAGATAAGACAAGATAATATAAGGGCCGTCCCATAGAGTACGACATGCTCCAGATGGGGGGGGGAGGGGTGTAAGAAAGTGTGACAGTTTGTGACAGGGGGAGGGGTGTAAGAGAGTGTGACAGGAGTAGAGGTGTAAGAAAGTGTGACAGTTTGTGACAGGGGGAGGGGTGTAAGAAAGTGTGACAGTTTGTGACAGGGGTAGGGGTGTAAGAAAGTGTGACAGTTTGTGACAGTGGTAGGGGTGTAAGAAAGTGTGAAAGTTTGTGACAGGGGGAGGGGTGTAAGAAAGTGTGACAGTTTGTGACAGGGGTAGGGGTGTAAGAAAGTGTGACAGTTTGTGACAGGGGTAAGGGTGTAAGAAAGTGTGACAGTTTGTGACAGGGGTAGGGGTGTAAGAAAGTGTGACAGTTTGTGACAGAGTTAGGGGTGTAAGAAAGTGTGACAGTTTGTGACAGGGGGATGTAAGAAAGTGTTACAGTTTGTGACAGGGGGAGGGGTGTAAGAAAGTGTGACAGTTTGTGATAGGGGTAGGGGTGTAAGAAATTGTGACAGTTTGTGACAGGGGGAGGGGGTCCCGGGCATGTGTGACGTCACGGTGTTTTATATTAAATTTTAATTATTTTGTAAATAAAAATATTTATGTTCGAAAGTGTGAAGTACTGGAGGGAGGGGGGTTCCGAGATTTGTGACAGTTTGTGACAAGTGGGAGGGGGGAGTTTAACTAGGTGGCTAGTTCTGATATACAGTTCAAAACATCGACTAGGAATAATGGCTACATTATTTCTGACAATATGTCTACCAACAACTTCATCAATCACATGTGTCGCTACATCATTACCATTCGTCAGATCAGCTCAATGCGTCATTGCTTAAAAATTAGTGCAACAAAAACTCTAGTCTGTGCTCTTGTACTAGCTCGTATGGATTACTGCAATTCTCTTCTGTCAGGTGCGCCAAAAAATGCATTGAAAAACTACAGAAAGTCCAAAATTCAGCTGCAAGATTAGTTCTATAGGCAAAATAACATGACCAGGTTACTCCGCTACTTTACTCACTTCATTGGCTACATATACAGGCCCGAATTGATTACAAACTGGCCGTTCTCTGTCACAACTTCATTTTTGACTCATTCCCTTCCTATCTTACTGAGATTATGTCGGTCTACTCACCAAGACGTCAGTTACGCTCTTCTGCAAACACGCGCATTCTCTGTGTTCCTAATGACCCCCTTGGGGCAAGTGATGTAGCGTTCACAAGTTTTATTTAGCCACCACTATCGAGCAGAGGAATGTTTAGCCAGCACAATGCCCCAGGGGCCTTGCCAGCACCTGGGCTCGAACCCGCGACTCCTAAGACACGAACTAAAACCTTTGGCGAAAGGTCGTTCTCTTTTTGTGCACCCAAACAATGGAATTCTCTACCATTACACATCCGGAGTATTTCAACTACCAAGTCCTCCAAGACTGCCCTTAAAACGCATCTTTTCAAAATTTATTTTCAAAATTAAAGAAACAACATTTCTTTTTTAATGATAAACGTAGCTTTTGTGTAACGTACTATCATTTATGTGGTTATTATGATAAGAATGTTTATTTAATTATTATATGTATGTTATTATCTCCATGTAAAGCGCTGTGAGTCCGGCTCCTTGCTGGGATACAAGCACCGCTATAAAAATTATCAATTTATTATTATTATTATTATTATTATTATTATTAAAATGGTCAAAAATAGCCTGACGTACTTTATGGACCGCCCCTAAGCTAATAAGGCAATAATGGAGTCTGACTCAGAGATAGAAAATGACGACAGCTCGTCTTATGAATTACTGCTTTACAAATGCAGATAAAAATTCCTGAATCCATTAACCTCTACAATGGTGGATACCTAATGAACACCGATATCCGATAATGTCATTCCTTGCAAAGACCCTTTTTGTGCATGCCAGTTACCGCAGTTCCATGTGAATGATTGTTCAGCTTTTCTGGTTATAGTGTCAATTAGATCCGCTCATCACTTGAACCAAATAATTTCAACACACTTGTCTTTTTGCGTAGTTGCTTAAATGATGACATATAAAGGAGACATTCCAGTGTTATTTAGATTTTCAACAAGAACGTTTAATAAGTATTACTTATGACATTATAAATTTTAATTTTGGCTTTAATCGAAATTAACGATTAATTAATCGTTAATTTTTCAAAAGTTAACGATTAAATTTAAATTAATCGTTAACAGCCCTAATTAAAATGAATTAACTAATAAATTTTTAGTACAAATTAAAATACTAAGGAAAGACTTGTCACTTTCTGGAATCACATACTGGTACAATTTTGTTTCATTGCTAACAACCAATAGTTTATAAAACTAGAATTAGTCCTGTATTTTATTGACCACATGGGGCTGTCCAGAATTATTTTAATTATATGCGTTAGGACCCCATTTCATAGACTATATTTAGCGCTTCATTATTTCAAAGACTGTAATAAAAACTTAACTTTTTATAGACTATATTCTGTTCTGTTCCTCACCATTTCTATTTGCAGTATTCCACAATTTAAAAGACTATATTTAGTAATTCACCATTTAATTGACAATATATGCAGTATGTAGTATGCCACTGTGTGCAGAAATCAATTATTTCAGACAATAAACTAAGTTTTATATTAAATTTATATAGTAATCCTAGATTTTCTGGACTTTGTACAATGACCCACAAAGTCCTAAATAATGTGCGATAATCCATCATTTCATAGACCATATACTATATACAGTAGCTCTCACTATGCTATAGACTATATACAGTAGCTCCCACTATGCTATAGACTATATACAGTAGCTCCCACAAGGCTATAGACTATATACAGTAGCTCCCACTATGCTATAGACTATAGACTATATACTGTAGCTCCCACTATACTATAGACTATATACAGTAGCTCCCACTATTCTATAGACCAGGGGTGGCTAGACATGTAGTATCTGAGAGCCATTTTAATAATTTAAAAAATTGTTGAGAGCCGCATTGAAGCATTAAGACTCTATGACCCAATTCGCAATTAAACATTGCCTTATTGATTTTATAAAAATCAATTATTGTTTATTTTCGAATTTAACGATTTAAAGATTTTGCTTGTTTTAACCCTAACCATTTAAATGTTGAAGTAATATCAGTTCCTAAATTAACAGATATTTAAAAATGTAAAATGCATTTAAACTCATAATTATAGTGCACATTAAGTGTTATGATTCTTTTGAGTAGCCAGAGGGGTAACTATGTTTTTGGCGCCCTTGACTAATTTATTTTTGGCGCCCTTGATAAATTGACAAGTTTCAGCTTTGCGATTTTTTCATTTGTTAGAAAAAATAATTGAATTTGTCTTATTTTATTTATTAATAATTACGTAGTTGAGTCTGACAGTGACAGTCATACAACGTGAATATAAAAAATACATAAGACAGGAACAAAACTAATTTGCAGTTTATTACCTACTAAATAATACCAAATAAATTAGTGGATAAAACGGAATTTTGTTGCGTTAATAAAGACTACAGCAAAACTTGAAGAACGTGTATTATAAATAAAAACAATTGTGTCAATGTGTCTTACTCATTATCTCATAAATATCAATATAAACTCACAATTAAAAGTAAATTTAAGTAACACTCCACCGACTACAGCTCAGCACTTCCGTTAGCTTGTGTATTGGCGTGATGATAATGCAGTCGGACCTTTCTAAGTCGAATTCAATCGATTTGCGGCGCAGATTAGTCAAGGAAAATGTTGATATTGAGAAAGGGGTGCCATAGCGGCTAGAAGGCTTGACAGGAAAGAAGAGCGTTGATGTTTCATATGAAAGGAGCCACCTTGCTTTGACATACGGACAAAGGCCCGTGAGAGGAGACACCTTCCCCCCCTCCCCCACTCAGACACCGCCTCTCTTTCCTGACAAGCCTACTAGCCGATATGGCTGTTCCCTATTACGCCATTATCCCTAACTCAAAAACTCCGTAAGTCAAATTTTTTTTCGGGTCTTTTTTAGTTTGACTTAGAGAGGTCCGACTGTATTTATTTAAATACAAATTTAAAAATTAGAGATTTAGTGGCGCCCTTTTGAGCTGGCGCCCTTGGCAACTGCACAGATGCCAACCCGTTGTTATGCCACTGTGAGTAGCCTTTGATTGTAATTTGATATTAGCATTCGGCTAAAGTCGGCTAAAGAATGAAAGTTGGCTTAGCGTCTTTATCGATAATTGCAGAATTCTTTATATTTTCGTTTCCTGCGAAATGTTGCCATTTTCTTGTAAAATTTTAAATTGTAAGCTGCTAATTTTAGTAGGACTAAGTGCGAATTTGAACAAAATGGGAACAACAAATTTAATAGTTCACAGCACTAATCTACCAGAAACCAATCTCTTCCTTCAACTTTAAAAATTTAAATATTTTTTTGTATAAAGCCCATTTATTTCAAACCCATGTCTCGGTCAATTCAAAAAACAATCATTAAAATATTAAATATTTCGTCTGTTATAAGGATATTGAATAGAACTATACCTATTCAGTATTGTTATGTTTGTATTTTGGGTACATGAGAATATTTTATATTTCGTCTGTTATAAGGATATTGAATAGAACTATACCTATTCAGTATTGTTATAATGTTTGTATTTTGGGTACATGAGAATATTTTATAACATGAACATGGTTAGCCCCATATCAATATGTTGCGTCCACATATTTCAATAGAGATCTCCACTAAGGCATGATTCTATTCGACGTTGTGTACTGACCATAGTGTTTGATGTTTGGAAGCCTGATAATTACTGAATGTTTTCAAAATCACATTTTCTAACAATTAATCTTGAATAGATTAATCAAAACAAGAAAATAAAGACACCTGTTACTGCGATGGAAGAAATTATCATTAGTAGATGGGTATACCAAGAACAATGGACTTGAACTAAATACAAACGAAGTGCGCACTTCTTAAAATAAAAAATTACAGAAATATCGATTACAACATTGCACAACTTAGCATCCGTCTTCAACGAAAATCCGTGTTGAATTTAAAATGTATAGAGAAATGACTTTCCAAATAAAAAAATAAATTTCCTTTAAAAAAAAAGCTTTTTTCTTGAATTTTTTTTACCATTTGACAATTTAACAACCATAATTTTTTTAACTTTGTTAGACAAACATGGTGATTAAAATATCATTTTTCTAACGAAATGTACTTTATACATTCATCTTTTGTAAAAATGTTTGAAGTACCTGTTTCTGAGAAATAGAAAGAAGGAGAGAGAGGAGGGAGAGAAATGAGGGAGAGAGAAAGGAGAGAGAGAGAGAGAGAGATAGAGAGACACTTTTTTTAAGTTTTGATATACGTTCATTAACCTGAACTATAAACAATATAATAGCCAAGTCACTCACTCACTCACTGGATGGATGTATCCGTAACGCTATGACGTCATTGTTTGAGCTTATATTTTAAATGCAAGGTGTGCATCGGGAGTTGTGCAAAATAATTATTAATTAACGATTATTTTTGAAATAGTACAGCAGTCCATAGCAGTTAAAATGATTGAGGTGTTTCGCACCGTAAAAAATATTATATGAAGTCATTGTTTTAGCTTATATTTTAATTTTGGAAAAGGGAACGATGTAAAAAGAGCATTTGTGAATTTATAAATATAAAATACTTTGTGCACATTTCAGGAAGTTTAATTGTTCGTATTTATCAAACAAGGATAAGTTACTTGGGCTTATGAAAAAAAGTGGGTGCCCTAGGCGCCTTACAACCCCTAGTATTTTATATACTAGGTTTTTCATTCTAGGGGTTATCATTTATTTCATTGACGTGCGATCCAAACACACATCAATCCTAGTTTTCACAAAAGTTTTGATAAAACCTCTTTTTTTTTACAAGAGCTAAAATGATCAGATTTTTAATCTTCCGCCTATAGTAAACAGAAGAAGACAAAGGAGACGTGCTGTCGCTTGTCTTTCATATTCTTTGTAATTTTCTTTACTTGGCGACAGAATGTTCCGTAGTTATTCAGATGCTTTAGTCGATGTTAAAATAACTATTATTCCAAAGAGGTCAACAGTGAAGCTTATGAGGAAAATAAAAAGGAATTAAGTCGTAAATCTGAAATGCAGCATTTAAATAAATATTTCCTTAAAATGGCTCGTAAACAAATATGTTTGGAACAACACCTAGCTTATTCAGCCTCGGCTGGTTTGATTGCGTATAGCGAATCTATCTCCACCGCTTCTGGAGAATCTCTTTCTCTGTTGTCTTCTGCCTTGTCCGCTGCCGCAGAAGATTGTGTGATAGTATTAAAAAACACAGAAGATTGTGTGATAGCATTAAAAAACACAGAAGATTGTGTGATAGCATTAAAAAACGCAGAAGATTGTGCGATAGCATTAAAAAACACAGAAGATTGTGTGATAGTATTAAAAACACAGAAGATTGTGTGATAGCATTAAATACACAGAAGATTGTGCGATATCATTAAAAAACAGAAGATTTTGTGATAGGATTAAAAAACACAGAAGATTGTGTGATCACATTAAAAAACATACATTATTTTGTTTCTTGATGGCTTTAATTAGATTTTAAAAGGTGGCTTTGTTAGGCGCCAAGTTTTTAATGTGATTTTAATTTGTTGTGTCATTTTTTCACAATTATCTTGTAGTTGTTTGTTAGTGAGTCCTCGCGTATAATTTTTTTGAGGAGTTCTCAATCTTTGGGGGACACTTTTTAAAAATTAAAAGATAATTTTCAGACTAACGATGACTAGTGTAAAAAATAATAGTCGTAATTGATGAACTTCTAAATTTTGGATATTATTATGTTATTGTGTTGAAATAATCAACGCGTTTTTATACATCTTTCGTTTTTACAGCAACAACAAAAAATAATCAACATACATAATTCCCGTTATGGATGTAATGCTTCTTGGATGTAATACTGATTTGTTCAATAGTGCGCACCAAAAATTACTGCACCAAATATAACTCTTTTCGAACGTTACACATAAAAATGTTCAATATGATAATAAATGAATCAAACAAATAAAAATAAATAAAATAAATGAAAGTACTGTGTTACGTTATTTTTTTAATCTGATGTGTATTTATTTAGAAAACTTCCGTCATTTTTGACGAGTGATACGCTAGTAATAATAATAAAAATATATGCTCCTAGAATTTAATGGAAGTAACCGCACAATTGTTTATTTTCTTAAATCATGCCTCGGATATAGTGAACAGTGTGTCAGTTAATTATATTTATTGTCTTTTTGCTTTTATATATAACTACAGATTTACAAAGAAAAGTAAAGAAAAACGAGAGCTACTAACCAGATATGGGACAGATAAGGGACATATGGAATTGAAATCATCTCAGAGAAAATTAAGATATTAGTTAACACCTCAGTTGCTAGTAATACAAACACCATAATAAACCAACAACAGCTGGAATCATGTCGGCAAATGGCAGCAATAACGAATTAAGTCAAAATATGGACCAGGATAAACATAAGCCTTCCAACAAAGCTCAGGCTATTCAATGATCTCGATAAAAATATTGTACTGTATACATGTGGGTGCATGTGAAAACACATTCATGAGAAAAATCCTCCAGATCTCTTATCTAGAACACAAGACCAAGAGTATGAAAGAATAACCTCCCATTGCGGGCGGTCAAGAAACAATTATAACGACTTATAAGAGACGCAAGCTGACATGGTTCGGTCATGTGCTGTGACATGATAGCCTGACAAAAATTATCTTCAAGGCACCGTAGAAGGGGGCCAGTGAAGAGGTTGCAAGCGGTAGCTGGCTTAACAAGATAAGAGACTGGACATGACTGAGGTTGAATGAATTACTGGCCACCGCTCAAGATGGTGAATGTGGAGATCGTTGTCTGTTGATATGTCTATGTGCCACCCCCCCAACGACTGCAACGGTCATGGGACTGGTCATGATGATAGATTTACATAGGAAATAAGCATAGGGATCACAATTTATCCAAATTTAGGCGATACCCTGAGGAAGCTATTTGTCAGGGGTATGAGAATCACCGTGGGTGAATGCTTGTTGACTGGAGTGGACACTTGTTGACTGGAGTGGACACTAGTTGACTGGAGTGGACACTAGTTGACTGGAGTGGACACTTGTTGACTGGAGTGAACACTTGTTGACTGGAGTGGACACTAGTTGACTGGAGTGGACACTTGTTGACTGGAGTGAACACTTGTTGACTGGAGTGGACACTAGTTGACTGGAGTGGACACTTGTTGACTGGAGTGAACACTTGTTGACTGGAGTGGACACTAGTTGACTGGAGTGGACACTTGTTGACTGGAGTGAACACTTGTTGACTGGAGTGGACACTAGTTGACTGGAGTGGACACTTGTTGACTGGAGTGAACACTTGTTGACTGGAGTGGACACTAGTTGACTGGAGTGGACACTAGTTGACTGGAGTGGACACTAGTTGACTGGAGTGGACACTAGTTGACTGGAGTGGACACTTGTTGACTGGAGTGAACACTTGTTGACTGGAGTGGACACTAGTTGACTGGAATGGACACTAGTTGACTGGAGTGGACACTAGTTGACTGGAGTGGACACTAGTTGACTGGAGTGGACACTAGTTGACTGGAGTGGACACTAGTTGACTGGAGTGGACACTAGTTGACTGGAGTGGACACTAGTTGACTGGAGTGGACACTAGTTGACTGGAGTGGACACTAGTTGACTGGAGTGGACACTAGTTGACTGGAGTGGACACTTGTTGACTGGAGTGGACACTAGTTGACTGGAGTGGACACTTGTTGACTGGAGTGGACACTTGTTGACTGGAGTGGACACTTGTTGACTGGAGTGGACACTAGTTGACTGGAGTGGACACTTGTTGACTGGAGTGGACACTAGTTGACTGGAGTGGACACTTGTTGACTGGAGTGGACACTTGTTGACTGGAGTGGACACTAGTTGACTGGAGTGGACACTTGTTGACTGGAGTGATCACTAGTTGACTGGAGTGGACACTTGTTGACTGGAGTGAACACTTGTTGACTGGAGTGGACACTAGTTGACTGGAGTGGACACTAGTTGACTGGAGTGGACACTTGTTGACTGGAGTGATCACTAGTTGACTGGAGTGAACACTTGTTGACTGGAGTGATCACTAGTTGACTGGAGTGAACACTTGTTGACTGGAGTGATCACTAGTTGACTGGAGTGGACACTTGTTGACTGGAGTGATCACTAGTTGACTGGAGTGGACACTTGTTGACTGGAGTGATCACTAGTTGACTGGAGTGGACACTTGTTGACTGGAGTGAACACTAGTTCATGGATACGTTGTAGTGAACTCGGATCACATGTGTGTGTGGGCAGAGGACACGCCAGAGGTCAGAGAGACAGATTTACAGCAGCTATAGTAGTAACCAGTCGGGTCAGGGCAGTGTGTTAGAGTTTTTGTGAGACATGTACCAGATTACCCTCAAGGATTGGCAGGGGCACTTCTTGAACCTCAGTATAATAATGGCGCACATATTACATTTGCAAACAAACCAGATCTGACACAGTTTTGGATGTCAAATGCTGCAAAGGTTTTCAACACTCCACATGAGGAGGCCGTCAAGACGTTTCTGTCTTTTACAACAATGTTCATTTGTGAACAAGGATTTTCCACTCTAATTGACATTTTAAAAAAACAAGGCTGTGAAATTTATTGGAAACTGAAGACAGAAACCAACTTGCACTGACATCAAAAATCCCAAATTTCGATGGAATTGTGTTAAAATTAAACAACATAATTTTTAAAAACTGAAATGTAATGAGATTTAAAGAAAAAAAACTATGTGTTATATAATAAAAATTGATATCATTAATTTATATTACATTTATAATTTATGTTATTTTTTAAAGAAAATGTGTATTCAACCGTCTTTATTGCATTATGCCAGATTTATCATTTTATCTAGAAAGACAAGGGTAGTTATACGTATAACAGTTAAAATATTAATATTATATTCAATTTTTAACATTCATAATTGCATCATACTCATACGCATTACAATCCCTTTCTTGTCATTTTTATACACATGTCAGGATTCTAAACTCAAAAAATGCGTTTTCGACTGGGGCTTAGCCGAACCCGTTGGCTTTCAACGCTTCCAGAACGCCCAAGTGGTGTCGGCAGGGCCTCGCGCCTTCCGGGGTAACGGCAACATGCAATTTTATATTTTGGGGTAACGGGCAAAAAAGTTCGCCACCCATGCACAAGAGGATAGAAAAAAACAAGATTAAGGTGGTATTCATACATAAAGCAATTAATTCTAATTTAGAGATACAGCACAAAGATAACTTAATACAAACCTCAGGTAGACATAAGGATAAAACACCTTTCTTATTTCGTATGCAAGAACAAACACAAAGAAATGTTCGTTCTTCCCATCCGTAATTCGGGCGTGTAATAGGTTGCATGAAGAAATCAGGAAAACCTACACTTAATCATTATTTAAAACTCTAATGAGAATGCAGGACTTAACACAAACCACAGAAAAGCGTAGGATGCTATAATAGTCTGTATAGAAGGAGCGTCTGTAACAGAGAAGACAAATAAACCAAGATGTTGGTTTTAAAAAGCCGATGAAGTTATGTGGAATTTATACATAGAAATGTATGACGCCAAGCAGGGAAGGTCAAAAACTTGAAGCTATTATGTATACATAGAAATGTATGACGCCAAGCAGTGAAGGTCAGAAACTTGAAGCTATTATTTATACATAGAAATGCATGACGCCAAGCAGTGAAAGTCAGAAACTTGAAGCTATTACGCCGACGTCCATCATCTCTACCAGGACCACCACCATCATTGGAGCATGGAATGTACGCACGATGTATGAGACTGGTAAAACAACACAAATAGCCACTGAGATGAGGAACAATAAAGTATAAACTAGGAATCGGATAAAAGAGATGGACTGGATGTGCACACAAAAATCACAGGAGAGATGCAGTTATTTTTTAAGGACGTATGCAATACAATGACATCCTTTTGTGTTTAAACTTACATTTTATAAAAGTTTGAATTTTGTTATCGTGTTGGTTTTTATGGTTTATAGAGATAAGCCATGCAAGACGGGAAGAACGAGAAATTGTATACGTTTTTTTTTATGGTTTATATAGATAAGACATGCAAGACGGGAAGAACGAGAAATTGTATAAGTTTTTTTTTCTTGCATATGAAACAATGAAAGTAATTTTCATCCCTATGTCTATCAAAGTGTTATATTAAAATGTGTATGTGTTGTATTTTCCAATTTGAATTTAATGGCCCATGTAAAATTACTACTTTCCACTGTGTTTTCTATCCTCTGTTTTTAAGTTAGTGATAACATTATGGTGTTACGTTTTTTATACGTTTTATAAAGAGATTTTGTATAACGTATGAAGTAATTGTTTACAGATTTTTTGAGATAAAGGCATTATACGATCGCCTACATATCTTAGACTTACAATTGAGTTTTTCAACTGGAGTTTTGTATATTTGTGAGCAAGATAAATGTTACAGCTAATGTTAAAACTAGATAACTGTTACAGCTAATGTTAAAACTAGATAACTGTTACAGCTAATGTTAAAACTAGATAACTGTTAAAGCTAATGCTAAAAAAAGATAACTGTTACAGCTAATGTTAAAACTAGATAACTGTTACAGCTAATGTTAAAACTAGATAACTGTTAAAGCTAATGCTAAAAAAGATAAATGTTACAGCTAATGTTAAAACTAGATAACTGTTACAGCTAATGTTAAAACTAGATAACTGTTAAAGCTAATGCTAAAAAAAGATAACTGTTACAGCTAATGTTAAAACTAGATAACTGTTACAGCTAATGTTAAAACTAGATAACTGTTACAGCTAATGTTAAAACCAGATAACTGTTACAGCTAATGTTAAAACTAGATAACTGTTACAGCTAATGTTAGAACTAGAGGCACCAATTATTTTTTTTTGAGAAGTGCAAGCACCACTAATGTTACATTTGAAATAATTTGTTTTTTATATATCATCCGCATGTTCCCACACACCACAATAAAGCAAGCCTCAAATCCACATATGACACGCCACCCACATATTGTCATATCAACAAACATGTCCGTTTATGTAAATATATTTATAAATAAACATAAACACACAAACAATTATGATATAACACAGTTAAACGATTCATTTTACATGTTTATTTTTTTTATAAAACAGGACACACTAAAATGGTAATCAATAAAATAAACTGTTTAAAATACTAACGTATTTGATACTTTTATAGAATTAAATATAAAATTTAACTTACTATACAACAATTTCCAAATGTGAAAGAAAGGAAAGTATTAAAATATACCAAGAAATTCTAATACTTCTATTACAAGATGGTACATGTTTGTTGGTGGTGTGGGTGCCGATATGGAAGGTGAGAGTGTACATAAGGCGTGTTGTTGGTGGTGTGGGTGCCGATATGGAAGGTGAGAGTGTACATGAGGCGTGTTGTTGGTGGTGTGGGTGCCGATATGGAAGGTGAGAGTGTACATGAGGCGTGTTGTTGGTGGTGTGGGTGCCGATATGGAAGGTGAGAGTGTACATGAGGCGTGTTGTTGGTGGTGTGGGTACCGATATGGAAGGTGAGAGTGTACATGAGGCGTATTGTTGGTGGTGTGTGTGCCGATATGGAAGGTGAGAGTGTACATGAGGCGTGTTGTTGATGGTGTAGGTGGCGATATGGAAGGTGAGAGTGTACATGAGGCGTGTTGTTGATGGTGTAGGTGGCGATATGGAAGGTGAGAGTGTACATGAGGCGTGTTGTTGGTGGTGTGGGTGCCGATATGGAAGGTGAGAGTGTACATGAGGCGTGTTGTTGGTGGTGTGGGTGCCGATATGGAAGGTGAGAGTGTACATGAGGCGTGTTGTTGGTGGTGTGGGTGCCGATATGGAAGGTGAGAGTGTACATGAGGCGTGTTGTTGATGGTGTAGGTGGCGATATGGAAGGTGAGAGTGTACATGAGGCGTGTTGTTGGTGGTGTGGGTGCCGATATGGAAGGTGAGAGTGTACATGAGGCGTGTTGTTGGTGGTGTGGGTGCCGATATGGAAGGTGAGAGTGTACATGAGGCGTGTTGTTGGTGGTGTGGGTGCCGATATGGAAGGTGAGAGTGTACATGAGGCGTGTTGTTGGTGGTGTGGGTGCCGATATGGAAGGTGAGAGTGTACATGAGGCGTGTTGATAATTTGATGTATTAGAGTCTAATACAACTTTCAAAACATGATTAAGTTTATATAGAGAACAAAAGATATAGTGTTATTAATACATTAGATGGAATTGTTGGAGATAGGGGTGCCAAAAATTAAGATGGGGAGCACATGGGGCGTTAAAGTGGCTGTTATCTATGACAAGAAACAATAGTTTATACAAGTTATATGAATAGTCGGTGATTCATTCTAAAAAATAGATTTATAATTGTATGTGACTATGTTTTATTAACAAAAATGTCATAGTTGGAGATTGTCAGGGTATGAGAATCACTGCGAATAATTGTTGTGAGATTGTTGGGACATTGTTGTGACTAGGGTCAAGGCGTGACTTGACAAGAGTTCACTTGTCAATAATTGTGTTAATTGTAGTCACTCGGTATGAAAGTTAGACAGCCGTGTTGTGTATAAATAGTGTGGTGTGAGACAGAGAGAGGGAAATACGAGAGAATACGGACCGAGTGCAGAGGTCCATAGTCCTTGTTAGGACTAGCATTAGGATAGAGCGTTTGCTCTGATAGCTGGTGACACATCGAAGTGGCTCGAGTGTTCAGCGTTGGTACTTACGAGTGAGTGGACATTGTTAAGGTATTACGTCGTGTACCTGAATTTGATGCTGTAAATATATTGCTGACTTAATAAACGCTTGAAGTATTCCGTGAACAAGAGTCGAGAGTTAGTCTTCTTTAATCCAGAACCCAGAACGCAACAGAGATGGGTGTGAAATACTGGTACTGGGGGCGCACATGAGGCGTAATAGACTGGGGCGCACAGGGGCGTGATTTACTGGGGGAGCACATGGGCGTGATAGACTGGGGACGCACATGGGGCGTGATAGACTGGGGGCACACATGGGGCGTGATAGACTGGGGGCGCACATCGGGCGTGATAGACTGGGGGCGCACATGGGGCGTGATAGACTGGGGGCGCACATCGGGCGTGATAGACTGGAGGCGCACATCGGGCGTGATAGACTGGGGGCGCACATGGGGCGTGATAGACTGGGGGCACACATGGGGCGTGATAGACTGGGGGCACACATGGGCGTGATAGACTGGGGCACACATGGGGCGTGATAGACTGGGGGCACACATGGGGCGTGATAGACTGGGGGCGCACATGGGGCGTGGTAGACTGGGGGCACACATGGGGTGTGATAGACGGGGGGGGGCACACATGAGGAGTGATAGACTTGGGGCGCACATCGGGCGTGATAGACTGGGGGCGCACAAGGGGCGTGATAGACTGGGGGCACACATGGGGCGTGATAGACTGTGTTGTATTTTATATTCATTAACATTTGGTACAAGTTATTTAAAAAATGGATTTTTAAACAAAATATTTATTTGATATTAACAGGTTATAAGTAAATGAAATGGGGAAATTAAGAGTAAGGGATCCGACACCGATGGTAGGGATGCCGACTTTGTTGTTGAGGGTACTGACAAATTTGTGAGGTGGATACATTAAATGTGGTAATGGTCAAGCTTTATTAAAATAGTGTCCATTTGATACCAGTGTGTATCAAGTCAAAATGTAAACAATAAAAACATTTTCTAGTAATAATTCATAAGAACATGGGAATGTAGGAGGTAAGGTACCTACATTAGTGGCTAGGGCGCACATGGGGCGTGGTGTTGTGGGTTACATGGGGCGTGGTAGAGGATGTTGTCTATTATAACAATGAACAGTTGATACAAGTTTGTATAAAGTATATAAAATATTATAACATTGTTTACATTATAGATATAAGCCTCTGTCATAACCAGGGCCACTAAAATTACTTCCCTTAGAGTTGACCCCGCTGTGGACATGGCCATACAACCAGTCAACATAATACCCCAGTGGGTGGACATGAGCCCCACTACTGCCTGGACATGTACATGTTGTGTACGTGTACTGGGTCCTATCATCTCTCACCTTGTACTTGTCTATCAAGTGTCCTACAGAGATCTGTTTAGGACATCCATGTGGATGTGATACTATCAATGTCAACTTGTCTCCACAACTCTTGTATTTGTTGTTTACTTTCTCACATAGATCACGCCAGTGGTTCACCATCTTGTCCAGTTTGTTCAGTAAATCTTCGTCACATGTCACACATTTCAACACACACCAGTCGTCCTCAATGTCTGCCACCCTCACCGTCCAGCCATCAAGAGTGACCAGTGGACTATCTTGTCTATCAAAGAACAATCTACACCTGGTGTGTCTCGCCTCAAGGTCATCAAACACCACGTGTGTGGCCGTGTACATCCATATCACCCCCCACACTTTGCTGGGTGTGTCCGAGTGTTGACACTTGTGACATTGACAAGTTCCCTCGTTGTCTTCAATCTTTACATACATCACCCTCCCAGTCCCTACTCTCATGACGTCACTTCCTCTCTTGTCATAAAATGCATATGATTATTTGGTGTTTGGCCAAAACTCTGGTCTCTCTGTACTGGTAATTTTAACAGCTACCCTGACAGTGAGGTCAGCTGTAACTTTGATGTACTCAACTATGAGGTTGTCATGGTAACCTTCAGGCAGGTGATTGATGTTAAAATCGTTGACAGGTATAAACTCTTTGTGATCTGGATTCTTCTTACATTTAACAAGATGTTTGTGTAGATCTGCTTCTCCTCCTTCTGACACCTGGGTTTCATGTGTACCTGTCAAGGTCATCAAAGAAAATACATTTTAGCCCATGTCTTACACGTGTCTCTCTTCTATTATCTCTATTGAAATAGAATGATTTCATTTAGTCTATTATTTCATTTCAATAGATTCACAGATTAATTTCTATTATCAATTATGAGACATTTTTGTTTAAATCATAGAAAGTGTAAAAAAAGTAAAATGTTAAAAATTATACCAATATCCAATAAACGTGGATATAGAATGTTGGATACAATAATGATAGCCGTTAAAATTGAACTGTTGTATTGTTATATATCAAAATCCAATAAACGTTGATATAGAATGTTGGATACAAAATTGATAGCCTTTGAAATTAAACTGTTGTATTGTTTATTACCATCAACCAATAAACGTGGATATTGAATGTTGGATACAACAATGATAGCCTTTGAAATTAAACTGTTGTATTGTTTATTACCATAAACCAATAAACGTGGATATAGAATGTTGGATACAACAATGATAGCCGTTGAAATTAAACTGTTGTATTCTTATATATCAACATCCAATAAACGTGGATATATAATGTTGGATACAACAATGATAGCCGTTGAAATTAAACTGTTGTATTTTTATATATCAACATCCAATAAACGTGGATATATAATGTTGTATACAACAATGATAGCTGTTGAAATTAAACTGTTGTATTGTTATATATCAACATCCAATAAAGGTGGATATATAATGTTGTATACAACAATGATAGCTGTTGAAATTAAACTGTTGTATTGTTATATATCAACATCCAATAAAGGTGGATATAGAATGTTGTATACAACAATGATAGCTGTTGAAATTAAACTGTTGTATTGTTATATATCAACATCCAATAAAGGTGGATATAGAATGTTGTATACAACAATGATAGCTGTTGAAATTAAACTGTTGTATTGTTATATATCAACATCCAATAAAGGTGGATATAGAATGTTGTATACAACAATAATAGCTGTTGAAATTAAACTGTTGTATTGTTATATATCAACATCCAATAAAGGTGGATATAGAATGTTGTATACAACAATGATTGCTGTTGAAATTAAACTGTTGTATTGTTAAATATCAACAAATATATATCAGGACATTTACCACATAAGATATCTGAAAGATCCTTCTTGTTGCATTTGACATTTGGCTCAGCAGCCTGAATGTCATTTGTGTCATCTTCCAGACTGTCATCTGTGTCATCTTCCAGGCTGTTATCTGTGTCATCTTCCAGGCTGTCCTCTGTGTCATCTTCTTGACTGTCATCTGGTTTATTTTTTTCTTGGCTTTGTACTTTAAGATTATCTAATTATGATATAAATCAAATCTGTTATATTTACAGAAAGTCAATATTATAATGATTCATGTCTTTCTCAAACGTCCTTCTCTCTCTCTCTCTCTCTCTCTCTCTCTCTCTCTCTCTCTCTCTCTCTCTCTCTCTCTCTCTCTCTCTCTCAATTTCAATTCAACTGGGATAATTGAAAATGTTCAAGAAAGTTTTCTTATATGTTTTACATCCAGTCAAATGTATATCAACATAATATTACCTGAGCAAAACTTGATTGATCTTTCTTGTCACATCTGCTATCTTTGACATCTGTTTGTCCATCATGTATGTCAAATTCACTGTGGATGTGCTCTTGGCAATATTCTGAATAAGGAAGTTATTTGATATATTAATAAATCAATTCTAAATTAACTCTTGTATTCTAAATATTTCTTTCTATTTTCTGTCATATGTTATATCTATATCAGTTTTATTCTCCATCTCTCTCCCTCTGTTGATCTCTTTGTCCTGTCTATGTCTCTCTTTTACTCTCTTACACATTATTTATCTTATTAGGACGCTTTCTCACTCTCTCTCTTTTTCTCTCTTTTGACGCTTTCTCTTCTCTCTCTCTCTTCTCTCTCTCTCTCTCTCTCTGTCTGTCTGTCGCTCTCTTACTTTTTCTCTCTTCGACGCTCTCTCTCTCTCTCGGACGCTTCCTGTTTTGTAACTCATTGAAACTCTGAAAATAGAAAAAAAGAATTAAACAATTATAAAAAATTGCAAAATAACTATTTTATTAATTTAAAAAAAGTGTATACATATTTATGTTCGATTAAAAAAAAATATTTTTATTTGATAGACCCTTGTTCATATTTGTCCCATTTATCGACAATGTGAGTACATAAGCGCACGAGAAAAGGGCTGTGTTATTAAATTTCGCTAGTTTTATCTGACTAACTGTAGCAGAAACTGTTCAGACAGATGTCAACTTTTAATAATTTTTTACAATTACGCTAATCAATTATTTAAAAGAATTAAACACTGTATGTACACATTGTAGACATCTGCTCAGTTAAAATTAAATAATAAAACAAACCCGTAAAAACAATGTTTTTGACTATAAATCCCTTATATATGAGTAATATTTAAAAGTATTGATCAGCTTCAAACGCGATAAACATTTACAGACTGTATCTGCCTTAACTCCTGCTGTATAACCGGGGGGGGGTGGGTTGAAAGAGGGGAAAGGTCTGGTCACCGATCGCTGGACCGAGCTCAGCGTGACACGTAAAATGTAAACGCCGGTACTTCGATGGGTCGCGTCAACGCGTGACTGAACAATCACGTGAAAAAAACCAATAACAAACAGTGAAATTGAATTACATACCTCGTATAGAGATAAACTAAAAATGCATTAATTTAATTACGGTACGTTTGATCGATCTGAAATTTTGATACGATGCATTGTTAGGTGACACGGGTCCGTGTGCCAAATTTCAGCTCGATGGCATCACGGGAAATGGGTCATATTTCACTTTTGTTTTTCCGCCCGACGAAGAGTTGACGACAGAGAGACAAGATTTCGAAGTTAATATAAGGGATTTAAAAACGGTAAGGGCGGTCAAAAGAGTTTCAAGTTATGTCAGCTAGTGAATATCTTCCTTAGAATGATCAAAAGATTCGTCTGTCGTCTGCAATAGATGGGCCATATCAATACTTAAATACTACAACTACGAATTATGAGTACTTAAAATTCAACCTTTCATTAAAACAAATGTATGCATTTTAAAGTATTAAAAAATATACATTCTATTTTAATAGACAATTATTCAAATTATTGAAACAACTTTAGTTATATATCAATTCTTTTTAAACAAATAAAAAAGTTATAAAATAATTATTTTTAGCATTAATCGAACAAACATTTGAATTATGTGATCTAAAATTATTATACAATTACTAAAAACAGAATCAGGAATATTTTTAGCGGATTTAAACATTAAAAAATAATTATAATAATAATAAATGGCTGCGGCTATTGGTAGTTGATTACCAATAGCTTCTAGAGAGCTATTGGTACTCGACTACAAATAATGACAAATAGCCATTTCCAGTTGTCGGCTATTGGTAGTTCGCTATTATTAATTGTTAATAAAACTACTACTAAGTGATATTCTGAGTTTGATGTAATGTTTTAATGTAAAAAAATAGACAACTAACCCTAACCCTGACCCTAAAACTAAAATATCTAATTTAATCGTAATTATAAGAATTTTAAATGGATTTCATTAGTTTTAGTCCCTATATAATATATAATATATACTATATTATACTATTTGTTTTTCTATTTTAATGTAAAAAATTGACAACTAACCCTAACCCTGACACTAAAACTAAATGAAAATGATCTAATTTAATCTTAATTATAATAATTTTAAATTGATTTCATTCGTGGTAGTCCCTTTATTTGTTTTTCTATTTTAATGTAAAAAAATAGACAACTATCCCTAACCTTGACCATAAAAGTTAAAAGAAAGAAAAAAAAATTAGGCTCAACCGAAAATCGAACCCATGTCTGATCTTCATCATTCAGTTAACAAGTCCAACTCTCTATCATGAAACTAAGGAAGTTCGGTACATTTGGTGAATTTTGAATGGTTATTTCAGTAGCTATTAAGTGTTCTTTAAATTCCATTGGATGCTATAAATAACTTACTACAAATCGCCGCACCCGCAGGGACCTGCTATTGGTTCGACTACCAATAGACACTCCCTAATAAATTCCCTTAGTGTGTAAATATCTTTTAATAATATATTGCTTTTTTAAAAATTTAACATAGCATTTAAAATTTTAATGAAAATAAAAAAACTAAAATTAATTTAATTAAATATATTTTTAATATTTTTTTATTTATTTTTTTATTTGATTCCGATGTTTTTATAATAAGTTACTATGAATACATGACGCACATGATTGTAAGCTGACACACAGACTTATCACTTAAACTAAATTTATTAAATATATTAGAAATAATTTTAATTAATTGCACACAAATAACAAAACGTATTAACTATGCTACTATTTCTGATGCGGTAATAGCTACTACCATTCTGCCGAGACTCTCGACCTTGACCTAGTCTTAGAGTCGAAATCATACAATGTGATTTAATTTACTGTGAAGAATGCAAAGTCTGTGACAGTGTTACTTTTAAAATAAAAACAATAATGAAAGCTATTTAAAAATCAAATAAATAAAGTTTTAAAGAGTATATTTAATACATAAACTCTGTAGACTATACGATATAGCCTTTTGAGACTATTGATATTGTCTTTAGTTATAAGTTATAGACATTTGACTTTGACTTTGACTTGAGTTATCAAAGTCACAGTCCTGATAGTCTGCATACAGATACAATACCTTTGCTATTAAAATAATACAAATTATTTTATAAAAATGTACTAAGTCTAAAAATCAAGAACAGAGATTACTATATTATTTAGATTATTTACATGTAAATTTTCATATATTCAAATTGCAACTACTACAACTGTTATTTTTATTCATACCTTTAGTACTCAGGACATTGCCTTACACTTAATTATTAATACTGTGTAGTAAATTGGATTTAGCATTAATTTAAATAATTATTAATTTTTTAAGCTTAATATTATTTAATTCTACTTTTTTTACAATGACAATATTTATTTAAGAAAGAAAGAAATACGTTTCACTTAGTTATTGATACAACCTAACAAATAGCATTAGAAAATGAAAATTACATTAGTTGATAGTATTTAATTATTTAAAATGAGGTGTCCAATGTAAACTTTATATTTATTAACCTTACATATAATGATGTTGCTCCAAAATATATTGTAATTATTTAAATTATTATTTCATTATAATTGTTTATTATTTTTTTTGGCATTAAAAATGTTTTAATATGCATTATATTTATAAATATCTCTTCAAAATATTTGTGTTAGTACACACAAATAATTTTCTTGTAGTGGTTGTTTTTTCTTTCTTGGGATCGCATAGTAATAAAGGGACAGAAAGCAATTAAGTATAATATAAAACCATAAAATATTGTTTAATAAATTCAATTGTAGTAGTTTTGTAACAAGTACTGGAGAAAGTGGAAACTTTTTTTATCTTTAAAAATACCATAAAGATTTTTGTCACCTTAGATATTGTGTTTCTCATTTTTTCAAACTATTTAAATGTAAGTAAAAATTATTTCTTTAAAATGTGCATTATTTTATCAACATAACTTAAGCTAACACCAATATAATGTTATATTTTATCAATGTCATCTTCTTTTTAACACTCAAATTACATATTTATAATACTATAATTAATTATTTGAAAAAATAGTATTGTAATGAAAGCCATTAATCAGACTTTGTTTTTTTTAAATACTTCAAGAACATTCTTACATTGTCATAAATTATAAGTCTTTTAATATTTTGTTTTGTTTCATAAATTCTTATCCAACCTATTTAATAACAAATGATTTACATTAATATAATTTAAATGTTTCAATTTAGAGAAACTAAAGTCATGTTTATTTGTAACTGTTTTTTTTCCCTTATTATTGTGTAATAATATAAAATTTAGTTTTATAACTAATGATAATAAAACAAGCCTATTCCTGGAATGAAAGAAAAATTGAAACATAATAACATATGGGATTTTCTTATGTTTGCAATAGGTTATGAAATATTATCTTTATTACTACCATGTTATAATTAATTGGTTCAGTATAATATAAATGAAATTGAATTTTCTGTGACTTCACTTTATTTAAATTTTTTAAAATGAAAACTTATTTCTTTATCCGTAAACATTGAATTGATCTATTTTTTTAAAGCATTAAATATTATAATATTTTGTGTACATAAATACACTTTGGTACCATAGATATGTACAGTTTTCAATCCTGTATCTCTTGTTCATTACTAATAAGAGATTTGCTTTTCTGATTGAGATAATTTATTGTCTAAACTTCTTATATAATCTGACACCTCTATATTTTATATTTTATCACTGTCATTTTCTATTTAACACTCAATGACATCTTTATAATGTCTTAATTAATTATTATCAGTAATACTTAAATGTGATCCATATTTTAGATTATGACATTACATTTTACAATAAAAAGAACATAGGTCCCCTTCCCATATTTTAAAGAAAATGTTCTACATTAACTATATCAATTTAAATTGAATAACTTAAAAGAAACACAGTAATTTTTTTGTGAAACTGTTTTTTTTAAAAAGATAAAATTTTATTGTCTTGTATTGATTGTGACCAAATATATTATGTATATATTAGTTTATTAACAATAATTTCAATTAGTCTCAACTGGCTTTTTAATGTTTTTTTGTTATACAGCTTTAAGAGTAAGTCATGCTTCTTCATCAATAGATACATCTTGATAAATAAAATTAAAATTTACAATATTTTACTCTATTATTTCCTATCTGCTTTTGATAAAAGAACTTTGCTTTTCTTATTGAGATAATTTACATTTTATATCCTATAGAGTGTTTAAAAAAATTATCTTGACAGATATTTGTTTTAAATTATTGACTTACGGTTGTTCAATTAAGAAAAAAACTACAATATTAATAAATAATGATAACTCTTTGTAAATTAAAAAAATATAACAGAATAAAAGACATACAACAATAAAAAATAATTATTACCTCTTTAGCAGTTAGAATTTAATTTGGTCTGAATACTGTCAGTATTGATGTAGATGAATGTTAAAATTGTTTAAACCATGTTTAACATAATATATTTGTTTTGTTTTAATTCAAAACATTTTTTCAATTCAATAAAATATTTAAAAAACGTCTTAGCTACATAAGGTACTCACCTCCATAATTCTTGATCAAAGTTAAATAACTGGAAGATTCACTTATACCAGTCAGAGACAATTATCTGGTGATTTAATGTGGATAATGTTTTAAGCATTGCAATTTAGAATTATATTAAACGTGATGTTTCGCACCTGGAGGATTTCAAGCGAAAGAAATTTGCCCGCGGGATTGTTCCCGGGCTATTGTTCCGGGCTACTGTTCCCGGGCTATTGTTCCCGGGTTATTGTTCCCGGGCAATTGTTCCCGGGCTATTTTTCCCGGGGCTATTGTTCATGTCTATTGTTCCCGGGTCTATTGTTCAAGGGTCTATTGTTCCCGCGACGTTCCCGGGCTATTGTTGCCGAGCTGGAGCAGCATTTGGTTACATACGCGCCACAGCATATAGTGCCACGTTTAACTAGTTTGCATAATTGCTAAAGGGTAGATCCCTCCCTTTCAACCACACCCCCTTTCCTTTTCATTAATTGTTTATAAAACTAAAAATGAGAAGGGGGACCCACCCCATACCTCAACTCTTTAATTCTCTATGACAAGTGACGCGCATGAAGACCAACAGACAAGTTACATTGCAAGGGGAGGCAATCGATTGAAATAAAAGGGCAAAGAGAGGTAATCCAGGAAAAATAAAATGTATCTTGTGTGTAGCAACCGTAGCATTGAAGTGACGTCACTATCCCGGCCGCCATCTTGGCCACGGAAACGATAACCAGCCATAAAAATATTTAATTTCTTCGTGTTTTTAGAGTTTAGGCCACCCGTGGTATTGGCTGTTCAAATCTTAGGCCACCCGTGGTATTCGCTGTTCAAATCTTAGGCCACCCGTGGTATTCACTGTTCAAATCTTAGGCCACCCGTGGTATTCGCTGTTCAAATCTTAGGCCACCCGTGGTATTCGCTGTTCAAATCTAAAAATAATACGATAATACACGATAAACAGAAATAACAATTTCCATGAATGACTACACAACATTCAAAATCTGAATCAATTCCACGTATGTAGTTTTACAACTTATTTTGGTTTTCCCGAAATAGCTTAACTGAAGTGAGTGCTACGTCATAGTTTATTAGCACGGCTTAAACTCGTTTTACATTCAGATTAAAATATCGGGGTACAAAAACATTCAAGCTGTTATTGGTGGTCAAAGATTTAATCAAGTCTTCAACCAATTGGTCAAGAAAGCGTTAGTAATCAGACCCCCCACCTACCCCCCAAAAAAATGCATCTATTTCCATTAGTCATTAGTTTAGCATTAGTGTAATATAAATTCCCTGATGTATAACGTTACTTTAAAATCTCTTAATCGTTTTAATAAACAAACATAGGTTTATTCACTGGATATTTATTTATTTATTAGGCCTAATTTTAATGCAAATATGACATATGTCGTTTACTAGTCAAATTAATATATAATTAATTTACGTACACATTTCTGATGAAATTTTTAAGGCATATGTAATTTTGCTGACTTAATTCATTGGACATAAAATTGTAATAGTAATATATAAATTGTAATAGTAATATAAATTGTAATATCCCTTAATTTCAATCCATGCTATTCCCAAAGTTAGACTTAAGGACTTTAAAAGTGCGCAGAGTCCATTTAATTTGTGTGCCATAAACTATGTATATTTTATTACGCTATTAAAAAGTAATGGACTGTGAGTTGAGTGACTGTGATGTATTAGAATATCATAAAATATACACAGTATTTTAAAAGCAATAGTACCTACCTACAGTCGAGACAAATGTTACAAACAAAATGGTTGTCTCAACGTTAAATAATATCGGGAATATTTTGTATTACCTTACTCTTAATGGTTTTATACAGAAAATTGTTTTAGTTATAGATAAATAACGGAAATTCCCAAAGTGATACAGGAGTAGACTAACAATGGTATTTTACTGTGTATTATTATTATTATTATTAGAGTCGTACTGACTGAATTGTATTATCACAATTACAAACTTGTTTAGTTTTATATTCACGTGCTTTATTATTACAGTTCTAAAATTGAAAAAAACAAAGTTAATCAGAGCGATGGTTAAAAAAATATATTTACTCCAACTTACAGCAAAAGTTGATTCTTGTCTATTAAGACACAATTAAAAAAGGGGGGAATAAATGATCAGGTGTTACATCTTATATAGCTTTCACAATTTTGAGGCATTGATTCAATTTATTGCACATAAAATAAAAGACGGAATATTTTTTTTAAAATATATGAACTGCAGAGTACATTAGTTTAGTACAGAGTACCTTAGTTTAGTACAGAGTACATTATTTTAGTACAGAGTATCTTAGTTTTGTACAGAGTACATTAGTTTAGTACAGAGTACCTTAGTTTAGTACAGAGTACCTTAGTTTAGTACAGAGTACATTATTTTAGTACAGAGTACATTAGTTTTAGTACAGAGTACATTAGTTTAGTACAGAGTACCTTAGTTTAGTACAGAGTACCTTAGTTTAGTACAGAGTACATTAGTTTAGTACAGAGTACATTAGTTTTAGTACAGAGTACCTTAGTTTAGTACAGAGTACATTAGTTTAGTACAGAGTACCTTAGTTTAGTACAGAGTACATTAGTTTAGTACAGAGTACCTTAGTTTAGTACAGAGTACCTTAGTTTAGTACAGAGTACATTAGTTTAGTACAGAGTACCTTAGTTTAGTACAGAGTACCTTAGTTTAGTACAGAGTACATTAGTTTAGTACAGAGTACCTTAGTTTAGTACAGAGTACATTAGTTTAGTACAGAGTACATTAGTTTAGTACAGAGTACATTAGTTTAGTACAGAGTACATTAGTTTAGTACAGAGTACCTTAGTTTAGTACAGAGTACATTAGTTTAGTACAGAGTACATTATTTTAGTACAGAGTACCTTAGTTTTGTACACAGTACATTAGTTTAGTACAGAGTACCTTAGTTTAGTACAGAGTACCTTAGTTTAGTACAGAGTACATTATTTAGTACAGAGTACCTTAGTTTTGTACAGAGTACATAAGTTAGTACAGAGTACATTAGTTTAGTACAGAGTACCTTAGTTTAGTACAGAGTACCTTAGTTTAGTACAGAGTACATTAGTTTAGTACAGAGTACATTAGTTTAGTACAGAGTACCTTAGTTTAGTACAGAGTACATTAGTTTAGTACAGAGTACATTAGTTTAGTACAGAGTACATTAGTTTAGTACAGAGTACTAGTTTAGTACAGTACATTAGTTTAGTACAGAGTACATTAGTTTAGTACAGAGTACATTAGTTTAGTACAGAGTACATTAGTTTAGTACAGAGTACATTAGTTTAGTACAGAGTACATTAGTTTAGTACAGAGTACATTAGTTTAGTACAGAGTACATTAGTTTAGTACAGAGTACATTAGTTTAGTACAGAGTACATTAGTTTAGTACAGAGTACATTAGTTTAGTACAGAGTACATTAGTTTAGTACAGAGTACATTAGTTTAGTACAGAGTACATTAGTTTAGTACAGAGTACATTAGTTTAGTACAGTACATTAGTTTAGTACAGTACATTAGTTTAGTACAGAGTACATTAGTTTAGTACAGAGTACATTAGTTTAGTACAGAGTACATTAGTTTAGTACAGAGTACATTAGTTTAGTACAGAGTACATTAGTTTAGTACAGAGTACATTAGTTTAGTACAGAGTACATTAGTTTAGTACAGAGTACATTAGTTTAGTACAGAGTACATTAGTTTAGTACAGAGTACATTAGTTTAGTACAGAGTACATTAGTTTAGTACAGAGTACATTAGTTTAGTACAGAGTACATTAGTTTAGTACAGAGTACATTAGTTTAGTACAGAGTACATTAGTTTAGTACAGAGTACATTAGTTTAGTACAGAGTACATTAGTTTAGTACAGAGTACATTAGTTTAGTACAGAGTACATTAGTTTAGTACAGAGTACATTAGTTTAGTACAGAGTACATTAGTTTAGTACAGAGTACATTAGTTTAGTACAGAGTACATTAGTTTAGTACAGAGTACTTAGTTTAGTACATAGTACATTAGTTTAGTACAGAGTACATTAGTTTAGTACAGAGTACATTAGTTTAGTACAGAGTACATTAGTTTAGTACAGAGTACATTAGTTTAGTACAGAGTACATTAGTTTAGTACAGAGTACATTAGTTTAGTACAGAGTACCTTAGTTTAGTACAGAGTACATTAGTTAGTACATAGTACATTAGTTTAGTACAGAGTACATTAGTTTAGTACAGAGTACATTAGTTTAGTACATAGTACATTAGTTTAGTACAGAGTACATTAGTTTAGTACAGATACATTAGTTTAGTACATAGTACATTAGTTTAGTACATAGTACATTAGTTTAGTACATAGTACATTAGTTTAGTACAGAGTACATTAGTTTAGTACAGAGTACATTAGTTTAGTACAGAGTACATTAGTTTAGTACAGAATACATTAGTTTAGTACAGAGTACATTAGTTTAGTACAGAGTACATTAGTTAGTACATAGTACATATAGTTTAGTACAGAGTACCTTAGATATCTGTAGATTCCACCCCAGACTAGTCGAATAGTGATCAACTCACTACTAATGTGAGGTATGTTTGACTAGTCCAATAGTGATCAACTCACTACTAATGTGAGGTATGTTTGACTAGTCCAATAGTGATCAACTCACTACTAATGTGAGGTATGTTTCAGACTAGTCCAATAGTGATCAACTCACTACTAATGTGAGGTATGTTTGACTAGTCCAATAGTGATCAACTCACTACTAATGTGAGGTATGTTTGACTAGTCCAATAGTGATCAACTCACTACTAATGTGAGGTATGTTTGACTAGTCCAATAGTGATCAACTCACTACTAATGTGAGGTATGTTTGACTAGTCCAATAGTGATCAACTCACTACTAATGTGAGGTATGTTTGACTAGTCCAATAGTGATCAACTCACTACTAATGTGAGGTATGTTTGACTAGTCCAATAGTGATCAACTCACTACTAATGTGAGGTATGTTTGACTAGTCCAATAGTGATCAACTCACTACTAATGTGAGGTATGTTTGACTAGTCCAATAGTGATCAACTCACTACTAATGTGAGGTATGTTTGACTAGTCCAATAGTGATCAACTCACTACTAATGTGAGGTATGTTTGACTAGTCCAATAGTGATCAACTCACTACTAATGTGAGGTATGTTTGACTAGTCCAATAGTGATCAACTCACTACTAATGTGAGGTATGTTTGACTAGTCCAATAGTGATCAACTCACTACTAATGTGAGGTATGTTTGACTAGTCCAATAGTGATCAACTCACTACTAATGTGAGGTATGTTTTAGACTAGTCCAATAGTGATCAACTCACTACTAATGTGAGGTATGTTTGACTAGTCCAATAGTGATCAACTCACTACTAATGTGAGGTATGTTTGACTAGTCCAATAGTGATCAACTCACTACTAATGTGAGGTATGTTTGACTAGTCCAATAGTGATCAACTCACTACTAATGTGAGGTATGTTTGACTAGTCCAATAGTGATCAACTCACTACTAATGTGAGGTATGTTTGACTAGTCCAATAGTGATCAACTCACTACTAATGTGAGGTATGTTTGACTAGTCCAATAGTGATCAACTCACTACTAATGTGAGGTATGTTTGACTAGTCCAATAGTGATCAACTCACTACTAATGTGAGGTATGTTTGACTAGTCCAATAGTGATCAACTCACTACTAATGTGAGGTATGTTTGACTAGTCCAATAGTGATCAACTCACTACTAATGTGAGGTATGTTTGACTAGTCCAATAGTGATCAACTCACTACTAATGTGAGGTATGTTTGACTAGTCCAATAGTGATCAACTCACTACTAATGTGAGGTATGTTTGACTAGTCCAATAGTGATCAACTCACTACTAATGTGAGGTATGTTTGACTAGTCCAATAGTGATCAACTCACTACTAATGTGAGGTATGTTTTAGACTAGTCCAATAGTGATCAACTCACTACTAATGTGAGGTATGTTTGACTAGTCCAATAGTGATCAACTCACTACTAATGTGAGGTATGTTTGACTAGTCCAATAGTGATCAACTCACTACTAATGTGAGGTATGTTTGACTAGTCCAATAGTGATCAACTCACTACTAATGTGAGGTATGTTTGACTAGTCCAATAGTGATCAACTCACTACTAATGTGAGGTATGTTTCAGACTAGTCCAATAGTGATCAACTCACTACTAATGTGAGGTATGTTTGACTAGTCCAATAGTGATCAACTCACTACTAATGTGAGGTATGTTTGACTAGTCCAATAGTGATCAACTCACTACTAATGTGAGGTATGTTTAGACTAGTCCAATAGTGATCAACTCACTACTAATGTGAGGTATGTTTGACTAGTCCAATAGTGATCAACTCACTACTAATGTGAGGTATGTTTGACTAGTCCAATAGTGATCAACTCACTACTAATGTGAGGTATGTTTAGACTAGTCCAATAGTGATCAACTCACTACTAATGTGAGGTATGTTTGACTAGTCCAATAGTGATCAACTCACTACTAATGTGAGGTATGTTTGACTAGTCCAATAGTGATCAACTCACTACTAATGTGAGGTATGTTTGACTAGTCCAATAGTGATCAACTCACTACTAATGTGAGGTATGTTTGACTAGTCCAATAGTGATCAACTCACTACTAATGTGAGGTATGTTTGACTAGTCCAATAGTGATCAACTCACTACTAATGTGAGGTATGTTTGACTAGTCCAATAGTGATCAACTCACTACTAATGTGAGGTATGTTTGACTAGTCCAATAGTGATCAACTCACTACTAATGTGAGGTATGTTTGACTAGTCCAATAGTGATCAACTCACTACTAATGTGAGGTATGTTTGACTAGTCCAATAGTGATCAACTCACTACTAATGTGAGGTATGTTTGACTAGTCCAATAGTGATCAACTCACTACTAATGTGAGGTATGTTTGACTAGTCCAATAGTGATCAACTCACTACTAATGTGAGGTATGTTTGACTAGTCCAATAGTGATCAACTCACTACTAATGTGAGGTATGTTTGACTAGTCCAATAGTGATCAACTCACTACTAATGTGAGGTATGTTTGACTAGTCCAATAGTGATCAACTCACTACTAATGTGAGGTATGTTTGACTAGTCCAATAGTGATCAACTCACTACTAATGTGAGGTATGTTTCAGACTAGTCCAATAGTGATCAACTCACTACTAATGTGAGGTATGTTTGACTAGTCCAATAGTGATCAACTCACTACTAATGTGAGGTATGTTTGACTAGTCCAATAGTGATCAACTCACTACTAATGTGAGGTATGTTTGACTAGTCCAATAGTGATCAACTCACTACTAATGTGAGGTATGTTTGACTAGTCCAATAGTGATCAACTCACTACTAATGTGAGGTATGTTTGACTAGTCCAATAGTGATCAACTCACTACTAATGTGAGGTATGTTTGACTAGTCCAATAGTGATCAACTCACTACTAATGTGAGGTATGTTTGACTAGTCCAATAGTGATCAACTCACTACTAATGTGAGGTATGTTTGACTAGTCCAATAGTGATCAACTCACTACTAATGTGAGGTATGTTTGACTAGTCCAATAGTGATCAACTCACTACTAATGTGAGGTATGTTTGACTAGTCCAATAGTGATCAACTCACTACTAATGTGAGGTATGTTTGACTAGTCCAATAGTGATCAACTCACTACTAATGTGAGGTATGTTTGACTAGTCCAATAGTGATCAACTCACTACTAATGTGAGGTATGTTTAGACTAGTCCAATAGTGATCAACTCACTACTAATGTGAGGTATGTTTGACTAGTCCAATAGTGATCAACTCACTACTAATGTGAGGTATGTTTGACTAGTCCAATAGTGATCAACTCACTACTAATGTGAGGTATGTTTGACTAGTCCAATAGTGATCAACTCACTACTAATGTGAGGTATGTTTAGACTAGTCCAATAGTGATCAACTCACTACTAATGTGAGGTATGTTTGACTAGTCCAATAGTGATCAACTCACTACTAATGTGAGGTATGTTTGACTAGTCCAATAGTGATCAACTCACTACTAATGTGAGGTATGTTTGACTAGTCCAATAGTGATCAACTCACTACTAATGTGAGGTATGTTTGACTAGTCCAATAGTGATCAACTCACTACTAATGTGAGGTATGTTTGACTAGTCCAATAGTGATCAACTCACTACTAATGTGAGGTATGTTTGACTAGTCCAATAGTGATCAACTCACTACTAATGTGAGGTATGTTTGACTAGTCCAATAGTGATCAACTCACTACTAATGTGAGGTATGTTTGACTAGTCCAATAGTGATCAACTCACTACTAATGTGAGGTATGTTTGACTAGTCCAATAGTGATCAACTCACTACTAATGTGAGGTATGTTTGACTAGTCCAATAGTGATCAACTCACTACTAATGTGAGGTATGTTTGACTAGTCCAATAGTGATCAACTCACTACTAATGTGAGGTATGTTTGACTAGTCCAATAGTGATCAACTCACTACTAATGTGAGGTATGTTTGACTAGTCCAATAGTGATCAACTCACTACTAATGTGAGGTATGTTTGACTAGTCCAATAGTGATCAACTCACTACTAATGTGAGGTATGTTTGACTAGTCCAATAGTGATCAACTCACTACTAATGTGAGGTATGTTTGACTAGTCCAATAGTGATCAACTCACTACTAATGTGAGGTATGTTTCAGACTAGTCCAATAGTGATCAACTCACTACTAATGTGAGGTATGTTTGACTAGTCCAATAGTGATCAACTCACTACTAATGTGAGGTATGTTTGACTAGTCCAATAGTGATCAACTCACTACTAATGTGAGGTATGTTTGACTAGTCCAATAGTGATCAACTCACTACTAATGTGAGGTATGTTTGACTAGTCCAATAGTGATCAACTCACTACTAATGTGAGGTATGTTTGACTAGTCCAATAGTGATCAACTCACTACTAATGTGAGGTATGTTTGACTAGTCCAATAGTGATCAACTCACTACTAATGTGAGGTATGTTTGACTAGTCCAATAGTGATCAACTCACTACTAATGTGAGGTATGTTTGACTAGTCCAATAGTGATCAACTCACTACTAATGTGAGGTATGTTTGACTAGTCCAATAGTGATCAACTCACTACTAATGTGAGGTATGTTTGACTAGTCCAATAGTGATCAACTCACTACTAATGTGAGGTATGTTTGACTAGTCCAATAGTGATCAACTCACTACTAATGTGAGGTATGTTTGACTAGTCCAATAGTGATCAACTCACTACTAATGTGAGGTATGTTTGACTAGTCCAATAGTGATCAACTCACTACTAATGTGAGGTATGTTTGACTAGTCCAATAGTGATCAACTCACTACTAATGTGAGGTATGTTTGACTAGTCCAATAGTGATCAACTCACTACTAATGTGAGGTATGTTTGACTAGTCCAATAGTGATCAACTCACTACTAATGTGAGGTATGTTTGACTAGTCCAATAGTGATCAACTCACTACTAATGTGAGGTATGTTTGACTAGTCCAATAGTGATCAACTCACTACTAATGTGAGGTATGTTTGACTAGTCCAATAGTGATCAACTCACTACTAATGTGAGGTATGTTTGACTAGTCCAATAGTGATCAACTCACTACTAATGTGAGGTATGTTTGACTAGTCCAATAGTGATCAACTCACTACTAATGTGAGGTATGTTTAGACTAGTCCAATAGTGATCAACTCACTACTAATGTGAGGTATGTTTGACTAGTCCAATAGTGATCAACTCACTACTAATGTGAGGTATGTTTGACTAGTCCAATAGTGATCAACTCACTACTAATGTGAGGTATGTTTGACTAGTCCAATAGTGATCAACTCACTACTAATGTGAGGTATGTTTGACTAGTCCAATAGTGATCAACTCACTACTAATGTGAGGTATGTTTGACTAGTCCAATAGTGATCAACTCACTACTAATGTGAGGTATGTTTGACTAGTCCAATAGTGATCAACTCACTACTAATGTGAGGTATGTTTGACTAGTCCAATAGTGATCAACTCACTACTAATGTGAGGTATGTTTGACTAGTCCAATAGTGATCAACTCACTACTAATGTGAGGTATGTTTGACTAGTCCAATAGTGATCAACTCACTACTAATGTGAGGTATGTTTGACTAGTCCAATAGTGATCAACTCACTACTAATGTGAGGTATGTTTGACTAGTCCAATAGTGATCAACTCACTACTAATGTGAGGTATGTTTGACTAGTCCAATAGTGATCAACTCACTACTAATGTGAGGTATGTTTGACTAGTCCAATAGTGATCAACTCACTACTAATGTGAGGTATGTTTGACTAGTCCAATAGTGATCAACTCACTACTAATGTGAGGTATGTTTGACTAGTCCAATAGTGATCAACTCACTACTAATGTGAGGTATGTTTGACTAGTCCAATAGTGATCAACTCACTACTAATGTGAGGTATGTTTTAGACTAGTCCAATAGTGATCAACTCACTACTAATGTGAGGTATGTTTGACTAGTCCAATAGTGATCAACTCACTACTAATGTGAGGTATGTTTGACTAGTCCAATAGTGATCAACTCACTACTAATGTGAGGTATGTTTGACTAGTCCAATAGTGATCAACTCACTACTAATGTGAGGTATGTTTGACTAGTCCAATAGTGATCAACTCACTACTAATGTGAGGTATGTTTGACTAGTCCAATAGTGATCAACTCACTACTAATGTGAGGTATGTTTGACTAGTCCAATAGTGATCAACTCACTACTAATGTGAGGTATGTTTGACTAGTCCAATAGTGATCAACTCACTACTAATGTGAGGTATGTTTGACTAGTCCAATAGTGATCAACTCACTACTAATGTGAGGTATGTTTGACTAGTCCAATAGTGATCAACTCACTACTAATGTGAGGTATGTTTGACTAGTCCAATAGTGATCAACTCACTACTAATGTGAGGTATGTTTAGACTAGTCCAATAGTGATCAACTCACTACTAATGTGAGGTATGTTTGACTAGTCCAATAGTGATCAACTCACTACTAATGTGAGGTATGTTTGACTAGTCCAATAGTGATCAACTCACTACTAATGTGAGGTATGTTTGACTAGTCCAATAGTGATCAACTCACTACTAATGTGAGGTATGTTTGACTAGTCCAATAGTGATCAACTCACTACTAATGTGAGGTATGTTTCAGACTAGTCCAATAGTGATCAACTCACTACTAATGTGAGGTATGTTTGACTAGTCCAATAGTGATCAACTCACTACTAATGTGAGGTATGTTTGACTAGTCCAATAGTGATCAACTCACTACTAATGTGAGGTATGTTTGACTAGTCCAATAGTGATCAACTCACTACTAATGTGAGGTATGTTTGACTAGTCCAATAGTGATCAACTCACTACTAATGTGAGGTATGTTTGACTAGTCCAATAGTGATCAACTCACTACTAATGTGAGGTATGTTTGACTAGTCCAATAGTGATCAACTCACTACTAATGTGAGGTATGTTTGACTAGTCCAATAGTGATCAACTCACTACTAATGTGAGGTATGTTTGACTAGTCCAATAGTGATCAACTCACTACTAATGTGAGGTATGTTTGACTAGTCCAATAGTGATCAACTCACTACTAATGTGAGGTATGTTTGACTAGTCCAATAGTGATCAACTCACTACTAATGTGAGGTATGTTTGACTAGTCCAATAGTGATCAACTCACTACTAATGTGAGGTATGTTTGACTAGTCCAATAGTGATCAACTCACTACTAATGTGAGGTATGTTTGACTAGTCCAATAGTGATCAACTCACTACTAATGTGAGGTATGTTTGACTAGTCCAATAGTGATCAACTCACTACTAATGTGAGGTATGTTTGACTAGTCCAATAGTGATCAACTCACTACTAATGTGAGGTATGTTTGACTAGTCCAATAGTGATCAACTCACTACTAATGTGAGGTATGTTTGACTAGTCCAATAGTGATCAACTCACTACTAATGTGAGGTATGTTTGACTAGTCCAATAGTGATCAACTCACTACTAATGTGAGGTATGTTTGACTAGTCCAATAGTGATCAACTCACTACTAATGTGAGGTATGTTTGACTAGTCCAATAGTGATCAACTCACTACTAATGTGAGGTATGTTTGACTAGTCCAATAGTGATCAACTCACTACTAATGTGAGGTATGTTTGACTAGTCCAATAGTGATCAACTCACTACTAATGTGAGGTATGTTTGACTAGTCCAATAGTGATCAACTCACTACTAATGTGAGGTATGTTTGACTAGTCCAATAGTGATCAACTCACTACTAATGTGAGGTATGTTTGACTAGTCCAATAGTGATCAACTCACTACTAATGTGAGGTATGTTTAGACTAGTCCAATAGTGATCAACTCACTACTAATGTGAGGTATGTTTGACTAGTCCAATAGTGATCAACTCACTACTAATGTGAGGTATGTTTGACTAGTCCAATAGTGATCAACTCACTACTAATGTGAGGTATGTTTCGACTAGTCCAATAGTGATCAACTCACTACTAATGTGAGGTATGTTTGACTAGTCCAATAGTGATCAACTCACTACTAATGTGAGGTATGTTTGACTAGTCCAATAGTGATCAACTCACTACTAATGTGAGGTATGTTTGACTAGTCCAATAGTGATCAACTCACTACTAATGTGAGGTATGTTTGACTAGTCCAATAGTGATCAACTCACTACTAATGTGAGGTATGTTTGACTAGTCCAATAGTGATCAACTCACTACTAATGTGAGGTATGTTTGACTAGTCCAATAGTGATCAACTCACTACTAATGTGAGGTATGTTTGACTAGTCCAATAGTGATCAACTCACTACTAATGTGAGGTATGTTTGACTAGTCCAATAGTGATCAACTCACTACTAATGTGAGGTATGTTTGACTAGTCCAATAGTGATCAACTCACTACTAATGTGAGGTATGTTTAGACTAGTCCAATAGTGATCAACTCACTACTAATGTGAGGTATGTTTGACTAGTCCAATAGTGATCAACTCACTACTAATGTGAGGTATGTTTGACTAGTCCAATAGTGATCAACTCACTACTAATGTGAGGTATGTTTGACTAGTCCAATAGTGATCAACTCACTACTAATGTGAGGTATGTTTGACTAGTCCAATAGTGATCAACTCACTACTAATGTGAGGTATGTTTGACTAGTCCAATAGTGATCAACTCACTACTAATGTGAGGTATGTTTGACTAGTCCAATAGTGATCAACTCACTACTAATGTGAGGTATGTTTGACTAGTCCAATAGTGATCAACTCACTACTAATGTGAGGTATGTTTGACTAGTCCAATAGTGATCAACTCACTACTAATGTGAGGTATGTTTGACTAGTCCAATAGTGATCAACTCACTACTAATGTGAGGTATGTTTGACTAGTCCAATAGTGATCAACTCACTACTAATGTGAGGTATGTTTGACTAGTCCAATAGTGATCAACTCACTACTAATGTGAGGTATGTTTGACTAGTCCAATAGTGATCAACTCACTACTAATGTGAGGTATGTTTGACTAGTCCAATAGTGATCAACTCACTACTAATGTGAGGTATGTTTGACTAGTCCAATAGTGATCAACTCACTACTAATGTGAGGTATGTTTCGACTAGTCCAATAGTGATCAACTCACTACTAATGTGAGGTATGTTTGACTAGTCCAATAGTGATCAACTCACTACTAATGTGAGGTATGTTTGACTAGTCCAATAGTGATCAACTCACTACTAATGTGAGGTATGTTTGACTAGTCCAATAGTGATCAACTCACTACTAATGTGAGGTATGTTTGACTAGTCCAATAGTGATCAACTCACTACTAATGTGAGGTATGTTTAGACTAGTCCAATAGTGATCAACTCACTACTAATGTGAGGTATGTTTGACTAGTCCAATAGTGATCAACTCACTACTAATGTGAGGTATGTTTGACTAGTCCAATAGTGATCAACTCACTACTAATGTGAGGTATGTTTGACTAGTCCAATAGTGATCAACTCACTACTAATGTGAGGTATGTTTGACTAGTCCAATAGTGATCAACTCACTACTAATGTGAGGTATGTTTAGACTAGTCCAATAGTGATCAACTCACTACTAATGTGAGGTATGTTTGACTAGTCCAATAGTGATCAACTCACTACTAATGTGAGGTATGTTTGACTAGTCCAATAGTGATCAACTCACTACTAATGTGAGGTATGTTTGACTAGTCCAATAGTGATCAACTCACTACTAATGTGAGGTATGTTTTAGACTAGTCCAATAGTGATCAACTCACTACTAATGTGAGGTATGTTTGACTAGTCCAATAGTGATCAACTCACTACTAATGTGAGGTATGTTTGACTAGTCCAATAGTGATCAACTCACTACTAATGTGAGGTATGTTTCGACTAGTCCAATAGTGATCAACTCACTACTAATGTGAGGTATGTTTGACTAGTCCAATAGTGATCAACTCACTACTAATGTGAGGTATGTTTGACTAGTCCAATAGTGATCAACTCACTACTAATGTGAGGTATGTTTGACTAGTCCAATAGTGATCAACTCACTACTAATGTGAGGTATGTTTGACTAGTCCAATAGTGATCAACTCACTACTAATGTGAGGTATGTTTGACTAGTCCAATAGTGATCAACTCACTACTAATGTGAGGTATGTTTGACTAGTCCAATAGTGATCAACTCACTACTAATGTGAGGTATGTTTGACTAGTCCAATAGTGATCAACTCACTACTAATGTGAGGTATGTTTGACTAGTCCAATAGTGATCAACTCACTACTAATGTGAGGTATGTTTGACTAGTCCAATAGTGATCAACTCACTACTAATGTGAGGTATGTTTGACTAGTCCAATAGTGATCAACTCACTACTAATGTGAGGTATGTTTGACTAGTCCAATAGTGATCAACTCACTACTAATGTGAGGTATGTTTGACTAGTCCAATAGTGATCAACTCACTACTAATGTGAGGTATGTTTGACTAGTCCAATAGTGATCAACTCACTACTAATGTGAGGTATGTTTGACTAGTCCAATAGTGATCAACTCACTACTAATGTGAGGTATGTTTGACTAGTCCAATAGTGATCAACTCACTACTAATGTGAGGTATGTTTGACTAGTCCAATAGTGATCAACTCACTACTAATGTGAGGTATGTTTGACTAGTCCAATAGTGATCAACTCACTACTAATGTGAGGTATGTTTGACTAGTCCAATAGTGATCAACTCACTACTAATGTGAGGTATGTTTGACTAGTCCAATAGTGATCAACTCACTACTAATGTGAGGTATGTTTGACTAGTCCAATAGTGATCAACTCACTACTAATGTGAGGTATGTTTGACTAGTCCAATAGTGATCAACTCACTACTAATGTGAGGTATGTTTGACTAGTCCAATAGTGATCAACTCACTACTAATGTGAGGTATGTTTGACTAGTCCAATAGTGATCAACTCACTACTAATGTGAGGTATGTTTGACTAGTCCAATAGTGATCAACTCACTACTAATGTGAGGTATGTTTGACTAGTCCAATAGTGATCAACTCACTACTAATGTGAGGTATGTTTGACTAGTCCAATAGTGATCAACTCACTACTAATGTGAGGTATGTTTGACTAGTCCAATAGTGATCAACTCACTACTAATGTGAGGTATGTTTGACTAGTCCAATAGTGATCAACTCACTACTAATGTGAGGTATGTTTGACTAGTCCAATAGTGATCAACTCACTACTAATGTGAGGTATGTTTGACTAGTCCAATAGTGATCAACTCACTACTAATGTGAGGTATGTTTGACTAGTCCAATAGTGATCAACTCACTACTAATGTGAGGTATGTTTAGACTAGTCCAATAGTGATCAACTCACTACTAATGTGAGGTATGTTTGACTAGTCCAATAGTGATCAACTCACTACTAATGTGAGGTATGTTTGACTAGTCCAATAGTGATCAACTCACTACTAATGTGAGGTATGTTTGACTAGTCCAATAGTGATCAACTCACTACTAATGTGAGGTATGTTTGACTAGTCCAATAGTGATCAACTCACTACTAATGTGAGGTATGTTTAGACTAGTCCAATAGTGATCAACTCACTACTAATGTGAGGTATGTTTGACTAGTCCAATAGTGATCAACTCACTACTAATGTGAGGTATGTTTGACTAGTCCAATAGTGATCAACTCACTACTAATGTGAGGTATGTTTGACTAGTCCAATAGTGATCAACTCACTACTAATGTGAGGTATGTTTGACTAGTCCAATAGTGATCAACTCACTACTAATGTGAGGTATGTTTGACTAGTCCAATAGTGATCAACTCACTACTAATGTGAGGTATGTTTGACTAGTCCAATAGTGATCAACTCACTACTAATGTGAGGTATGTTTGACTAGTCCAATAGTGATCAACTCACTACTAATGTGAGGTATGTTTGACTAGTCCAATAGTGATCAACTCACTACTAATGTGAGGTATGTTTCGACTAGTCCAATAGTGATCAACTCACTACTAATGTGAGGTATGTTTGACTAGTCCAATAGTGATCAACTCACTACTAATGTGAGGTATGTTTGACTAGTCCAATAGTGATCAACTCACTACTAATGTGAGGTATGTTTCGACTAGTCCAATAGTGATCAACTCACTACTAATGTGAGGTATGTTTGACTAGTCCAATAGTGATCAACTCACTACTAATGTGAGGTATGTTTGACTAGTCCAATAGTGATCAACTCACTACTAATGTGAGGTATGTTTGACTAGTCCAATAGTGATCAACTCACTACTAATGTGAGGTATGTTTGACTAGTCCAATAGTGATCAACTCACTACTAATGTGAGGTATGTTTCGACTAGTCCAATAGTGATCAACTCACTACTAATGTGAGGTATGTTTGACTAGTCCAATAGTGATCAACTCACTACTAATGTGAGGTATGTTTGACTAGTCCAATAGTGATCAACTCACTACTAATGTGAGGTATGTTTGACTAGTCCAATAGTGATCAACTCACTACTAATGTGAGGTATGTTTGACTAGTCCAATAGTGATCAACTCACTACTAATGTGAGGTATGTTTAGACTAGTCCAATAGTGATCAACTCACTACTAATGTGAGGTATGTTTGACTAGTCCAATAGTGATCAACTCACTACTAATGTGAGGTATGTTTGACTAGTCCAATAGTGATCAACTCACTACTAATGTGAGGTATGTTTGACTAGTCCAATAGTGATCAACTCACTACTAATGTGAGGTATGTTTCAGACTAGTCCAATAGTGATCAACTCACTACTAATGTGAGGTATGTTTGACTAGTCCAATAGTGATCAACTCACTACTAATGTGAGGTATGTTTCAGACTAGTCCAATAGTGATCAACTCACTACTAATGTGAGGTATGTTTGACTAGTCCAATAGTGATCAACTCACTACTAATGTGAGGTATGTTTGACTAGTCCAATAGTGATCAACTCACTACTAATGTGAGGTATGTTTCAGACTAGTCCAATAGTGATCAACTCACTACTAATGTGAGGTATGTTTGACTAGTCCAATAGTGATCAACTCACTACTAATGTGAGGTATGTTTGACTAGTCCAATAGTGATCAACTCACTACTAATGTGAGGTATGTTTGACTAGTCCAATAGTGATCAACTCACTGCTAATGTGAGGTATGTTTGACTAGTCCAATAGTGATCAACTCACTACTAATGTGAGGTATGTTTCAGACTAGTCCAATAGTGATCAACTCACTACTAATGTGAGGTATGTTTCAGACTAGTCCAATAGTGATCAACTCACTACTAATGTGAGGTATGTTTGACTAGTCCAATAGTGATCAACTCACTACTAATGTGAGGTATGTTTGACTAGTCAATAGTGATCAACTCACTACTAATGTGAGGTATGTTTCAGACTAGTCCAATAGTGATCAACTCACTACTAATGTGAGGTATGTTTGACTAGTCCAATAGTGATCAACTCACTGCTAATGTGAGGTATGTTTGACTAGTCCAATAGTGATCAACTCACTGCTAATGTGAGGTATGTTTGACTAGTCCAATAGTGATCAACTCACTAGCTAATGTGAGGTATGTTTCAGACTAGTCCAATAGTGATCAACTCACTACTAATGTGAGGTATGTTTGACTAGTCCAATAGTGATCAACTCACTACTAATGTGAGGTATGTTTGACTAGTCCAATAGTGATCAACTCACTACTAATGTGAGGTATGTTTGACTAGTCCAATAGTGATCAACTCACTACTAATGTGAGGTATGTTTCAGACTAGTCCAATAGTGATCAACTCACTACTAATGTGAGGTATGTTTGACTAGTCCAATAGTGATCAACTCACTGCTAATGTGAGGTATGTTTGACTAGTCCAATAGTGATCAACTCACTGCTAATGTGAGGTATGTTTGACTAGTCCAATAGTGATCAACTCACTACTAATGTGAGGTATGTTTGACTAGTCCAATAGTGATCAACTCACTACTAATGTGAGGTATGTTTGACTAGTCCAATAGTGATCAACTCACTACTAATGTGAGGTATGTTTGACTAGTCCAATAGTGATCAACTCACTACTAATGTGAGGTATGTTTGACTAGTCCAATAGTGATCAACTCACTACTAATGTGAGGTATGTTTGACTAGTCCAATAGTGATCAACTCACTACTAATGTGAGGTATGTTTGACTAGTCCAATAGTGATCAACTCACTACTAATGTGAGGTATGTTTGACTAGTCCAATAGTGATCAACTCACTACTAATGTGAGGTATGTTTGACTAGTCCAATAGTGATCAACTCACTACTAATGTGAGGTATGTTTAGACTAGTCCAATAGTGATCAACTCACTACTAATGTGAGGTATGTTTAGACTAGTCCAATAGTGATCAACTCACTACTAATGTGAGGTATGTTTGACTAGTCCAATAGTGATCAACTCACTGCTAATGTGAGGTATGTTTCAGACTAGTCCAATAGTGATCAACTCACTACTAATGTGAGGTATGTTTGACTAGTCCAATAGTGATCAACTCACTACTAATGTGAGGTATGTTTGACTAGTCCAATAGTGATCAACTCACTACTAATGTGAGGTATGTTTAGACTAGTCCAATAGTGATCAACTCACTACTAATGTGAGGTATGTTTGACTAGTCCAATAGTGATCAACTCACTGCTAATGTGAGGTATGTTTGACTAGTCCAATAGTGATCAACTCACTACTAATGTGAGGTATGTTTGACTAGTCCAATAGTGATCAACTCACTACTAATGTGAGGTATGTTTGACTAGTCCAATAGTGATCAACTCACTACTAATGTGAGGTATGTTTGACTAGTCCAATAGTGATCAACTCACTGCTAATGTGAGGTATGTTTCGACTAGTCCAATAGTGATCAACTCACTACTAATGTGAGGTATGTTTGACTAGTCCAATAGTGATCAACTCACTACTAATGTGAGGTATGTTTGACTAGTCCAATAGTGATCAACTCACTGCTAATGTGAGGTATGTTTCAGACTAGTCCAATAGTGATCAACTCACTACTAATGTGAGGTATGTTTGACTAGTCCAATAGTGATCAACTCACTACTAATGTGAGGTATGTTTCAGACTAGTCCAATAGTGATCAACTCACTACTAATGTGAGGTATGTTTCAGACTAGTCCAATAGTGATCAACTCACTACTAATGTGAGGTATGTTTCGACTAGTCCAATAGTGATCAACTCACTACTAATGTGAGGTATGTTTGACTAGTCCAATAGTGATCAACTCACTACTAATGTGAGGTATGTTTCAGACTAGTCCAATAGTGATCAACTCACTACTAATGTGAGGTATGTTTGACTAGTCCAATAGTGATCAACTCACTACTAATGTGAGGTATGTTTGACTAGTCCAATAGTGATCAACTCACTACTAATGTGAGGTATGTTTGACTAGTCCAATAGTGATCAACTCACTGCTAATGTGAGGTATGTTTGACTAGTCCAATAGTGATCAACTCACTACTAATGTGAGGTATGTTTGACTAGTCCAATAGTGATCAACTCACTACTAATGTGAGGTATGTTTGACTAGTCCAATAGTGATCAACTCACTACTAATGTGAGGTATGTTTGACTAGTCCAATAGTGATCAACTCACTACTAATGTGAGGTATGTTTGACTAGTCCAATAGTGATCAACTCACTACTAATGTGAGGTATGTTTGACTAGTCCAATAGTGATCAACTCACTACTAATGTGAGGTATGTTTGACTAGTCCAATAGTGATCAACTCACTACTAATGTGAGGTATGTTTGACTAGTCCAATAGTGATCAACTCACTACTAATGTGAGGTATGTTTGACTAGTCCAATAGTGATCAACTCACTACTAATGTGAGGTATGTTTGACTAGTCCAATAGTGATCAACTCACTACTAATGTGAGGTATGTTTGACTAGTCCAATAGTGATCAACTCACTACTAATGTGAGGTATGTTTGACTAGTCCAATAGTGATCAACTCACTACTAATGTGAGGTATGTTTCAGACTAGTCCAATAGTGATCAACTCACTAGCTAATGTGAGGTATGTTTGACTAGTCCAATAGTGATCAACTCACTACTAATGTGAGGTATGTTTGACTAGTCCAATAGTGATCAACTCACTACTAATGTGAGGTATGTTTGACTAGTCCAATAGTGATCAACTCACTACTAATGTGAGGTATGTTTGACTAGTCCAATAGTGATCAACTCACTACTAATGTGAGGTATGTTTCAGACTAGTCCAATAGTGATCAACTCACTACTAATGTGAGGTATGTTTGACTAGTCCAATAGTGATCAACTCACTACTAATGTGAGGTATGTTTGACTAGTCCAATAGTGATCAACTCACTACTAATGTGAGGTATGTTTCAGACTAGTCCAATAGTGATCAACTCACTACTAATGTGAGGTATGTTTGACTAGTCCAATAGTGATCAACTCACTACTAATGTGAGGTATGTTTGACTAGTCCAATAGTGATCAACTCACTACTAATGTGAGGTATGTTTGACTAGTCCAATAGTGATCAACTCACTACTAATGTGAGGTATGTTTGACTAGTCCAATAGTGATCAACTCACTACTAATGTGAGGTATGTTTGACTAGTCCAATAGTGATCAACTCACTACTAATGTGAGGTATGTTTGACTAGTCCAATAGTGATCAACTCACTACTAATGTGAGGTATGTTTGACTAGTCCAATAGTGATCAACTCACTACTAATGTGAGGTATGTTTGACTAGTCCAATAGTGATCAACTCACTACTAATGTGAGGTATGTTTGACTAGTCCAATAGTGATCAACTCACTACTAATGTGAGGTATGTTTGACTAGTCCAATAGTGATCAACTCACTACTAATGTGAGGTATGTTTGACTAGTCCAATAGTGATCAACTCACTACTAATGTGAGGTATGTTTGACTAGTCCAATAGTGATCAACTCACTACTAATGTGAGGTATGTTTCAGACTAGTCCAATAGTGATCAACTCACTACTAATGTGAGGTATGTTTGACTAGTCCAATAGTGATCAACTCACTACTAATGTGAGGTATGTTTGACTAGTCCAATAGTGATCAACTCACTACTAATGTGAGGTATGTTTGACTAGTCCAATAGTGATCAACTCACTGCTAATGTGAGGTATGTTTGACTAGTCCAATAGTGATCAACTCACTGCTAATGTGAGGTATGTTTGACTAGTCCAATAGTGATCAACTCACTGCTAATGTGAGGTATGTTTGACTAGTCCAATAGTGATCAACTCACTACTAATGTGAGGTATGTTTCAGACTAGTCCAATAGTGATCAACTCACTGCCAATGTGAGCTATGTTTCAGACTAGTCCAATAGTGATCAACTCACTGCTAATGTGAGGTATTTTCATCAGATAATGAGCTACCTTGTAATCGTTATCGAACTTTCCTAGAGATGGGTAGTCAAATAAGGTAAGGTGTGGCCCACCCCCCCCCAAAGACGACATTGAATGTTCATATGGCGTTACACTGACGTAAAAATCTGGAATTCTTTAAATGACGTTGTATGACTCAGAGAAGACTCACAGCCAACTTGCATCATTCCAAAAAGGAAGTAGGAAAATAAAAGAGATGTAAATATAAAATCGGGAATTCCTCAAACGACGTTGTATGATCCATTGGAGGCCTGCCAGCCAACGTTTGGACATGTGTTTAGTTTAACTCACAAGAAAACATAACAGGCCTCAGATAGAAAACTATATGTAACACGTGTCGTGTTGTTAGTCTTGTCTGTCAAAGTAATATTATTACACGCTTTTATTTAACTCACTCTGTTTGTATGTTGTATGTTGTATCCGTCAAAACTTGTAACGTAAAATTAAACCACTTCTGATGGTCCTAGAGATCTCAAAATTTTACCACAGATAGATCTTGGATGACAATGCTTTGTGTCCAAATTTCAGATCGATCGAATGTACCGTAATTTAAAAAATGCATTTGTAGTTTATCCTTCTATATAATCTGTATCCGTGAAATTCTTGACTTTCACGTGAATGTCATCGGAGTTCACAACCAGCCATGGATGACCACATTCTATGTGTTAAACAGCTCACTAATTCGAAACTAAATCTAAATTTTCATGATAATACAAGAGGAACAACTGGTATTTGTGTAGCCTAGTTGGCCGAATTGTTAGCTTAATGTATTTTCGACCTGGGGTTACTGGGTTCAATTTTCCGTTGGGGAAACAGTTTTTTTTTAAATACATAAATTTGTAATTAATAATCAATCTCTTTACCACTATCACATTTAATTTATAGAATACGAAGTTTGACTAATTAAATTGAATTGATTATGTCAAAAAATTGATTAAAAACATTTTGTTACTAAAAAGTAGAAAATAAAATATTTAAAAAATCATTTTTTAAAAGGACACGCTTTTATTTATATATAGAAAGTGCACTAAAAAGAAGAAAACCGTGAACCTATCGACTGCACATAAAAGCATGGGGCCCTCATCACAACTCGCTATCATGTACAAGGCTGCGAAACATAAATACAAATTTATATGAATATTAATAAACATTTAACGTTTCACAACTTTAATCATATACATGCTACTATCATATTAATTAGAAAAATGTATCTATCTGCAAAAGAGTACTTGCAATAATAAATGAGTTGTGATGGGCGCCCCACGCTTTTATGTGCAGTCGATAGGTTCCCGGCTAGAGCAATACGATTGCCTTCTTTTTAGTGCACTTTCTATATATAAATAAAAGCGTGTCATTTTAATGAAAACTGTTTAAATATTTTATTTTTCATTTTCTTTTCTTTCACAAACTACTTTAAAATCAAGTTGTTGTTTTTTCCTCTTTTATGCGTGCATCTCAGTTGTTTAAGACATACACCCCTACCCCTTTATCAGACCACATTATGTTACAAACTTGTTATTCTCGTGTTGTGTGACTTACTCCTTAACTATCTCCCTTGATATCAAAGATATGTGTCTTTGTTTTGTGTTTTAGTCCCTAACTATCTCCCTTGATATCAAAGATGTGTGTCCTTGTGTTTGTGTTTTAGTCCCTAACTATCTCCCTTGATATCAAAGATATGTGTCTTTGTTTTGTGTTTTAGTCCCTAGCTATCTCCCTTGATATCAAAGATATGTGTCTTTGTTTGTGTTTTAGTCCCTAACTATCTCACTTGATATCAAAGATATGTGTCTTTGCTTTGTTTACTACTTAAACATTACATAAATAAATTGTATGTTTAATTAAGGTCAATACATCAATAATTCGTATGTTTAACTAATGTCAATACATTGTGTTTGGTCTATTTAGAATGTACCCTAGATGTGAAATTTCTTTCTGGCTTTAGCATAATTATTAATTTATTTAATAGTAGGAAAGTAATAAACAATCTCAAACACAACGTAATATTATCGATGTTCATCAGATGTTATATCATAAGACAAGACTCTAAAAGAGAGTTATTCACATTTTGTTTAAAATATGACAGTTTTCCTACAAACGTAATGACATATACAATGTAAACCTATAGTAAAGTTTTCCTACAAACGTAATGACATATACAATGTAAACCTATCGTAAAGTTTTCCTACAAACGTAATGACATATACAATGTAAACCTATAGTAAAGTTTTCCTACAAACGTAATGACATATACAATGTAAACCTATAATAAAGTTTTCCTACAAACGTAATGACATATACAATGTAAACCTGTAGTAAAGTTTTCCTACAAACGTAATGACATATACAATGTAAACCTATAGTAAAGTTTTCCTACAAACGTAATGACATATACAATGTAAACCTATAGTAAAGTTTTCCTACAAACGTAATGACATATACAATGTAAACCTATAGTAAAGTTTTCCTACAAACGTAATGACATATACAATGTAAACCTATCGTAAAGTTTTCCTACAAACGTAATGACATATACAATGTAAACCTATAGTAAAGTTTTCCTACAAACGTAATGACATATACAATGTAAACCTATAGTAAAGTTTTCCTACAAACGTAATGACATATACAATGTAAACCTGTAGTAAAGTTTTCCTACAAACGTAATGACATATACAATGTAAACCTATAGTAAAGTTTTCCTACAAACGTAATGACATATACAATGTAAACCTATAGTAAAGTTTTCCTACAAACGTAATGACATATACAATGTAAACCTATAGTAAAGTTTTCCTACAAACGTAATGACATATACAATGTAAACCTATAGTAAAGTTTTCCTACAAACGTAATGACATATACAATGTAAACCTATAGTAAAGTTTTCCTACAAACGTAATGACATATACAATGTAAACCTATAGTAAAGTTTTCCTACAAACGTAATGACATATACAATGTAAACCTATAGTAAAGTTTTCCTACAAACGTAATGACATATACAATGTAAACCTATAGTAAAGTTTTCCTACAAACGTAATGACATATACAATGTAATCCTATTGTAAAGTTTTCCTACAAACTTAATGACATATACAATGTAAACCTATAGTAAAGTTTTCCTACAAACGTAATGACATATACAATGTAAACCTATAGTAAAGTTTTCCTACAAACGTAATGACATATACAATGTAAACCTATAGTAAAGTTTTCCTACAAACGTAATGACATATACAATGTAAACCTATAGTAAAGTTTTCCTACAAACGTAATGACATATACAGTGTAATCCTATTGTAAAGTTTTCCTACAAACTTAATGACATATACAATGTAAACCTATAGTAAAGTTTTCCTACAAACGTAATGACATATACAATGTAAACCTATAGTAAAGTTTTCCTACAAACGTAATGACATATACAATGTAAACCTATAGTAAAGTTTTCCTACAAACGTAATGACATATACAATGTAAACCTATAGTAAAGTTTTCCTACAAACGTAATGACATATACAATGTAATCCTATTGTAAAGTTTTCCTACAAACTTAATGACATATACAATGTAAACCTATAGTAAAGTGTTTTTAAAAAAGTTTGTACCTTTAGAATCTCATCTTGACTCTACTGCATCTTGTTACAAAATGAGGCTCTCCTAAAACATAGTTTTCACAGCTCATCGGTGTCCTATATTTAGTTACTGGGAATTCCAGCAGTGATGGCAATTGATGATGCAATATATTCCACCAATTTTTCTGACGTGGCTGTGTTCTCTATAAATAGTTATTCCAATAATATAATATTATCTTCATCTGCCGTCAAAAAAATCCTAGCATCTCTCTTCTAAGACCATCTCTTTCTAAGATTCTACAACCTGATGGTTTTATTTCATAGTTCCCTAAGCGTTTTTATTTTTAATTTAATGTTTTCCCTAGATAACACTTTTTGTTCTGCATTTATTTATGAGATTTATTTGATAAATTATTTCACCGTCCTAAGGTGGTAAATTAAGTAATATCTGAAATAACGGAAATTTACCTATCTCATTATCTTATATATTTTGTTATATATATATATATAATGTTTTATTACAATGTTTTATTTTCTATTGCGCTATTATTTGTGTAGCTTTAATGTGGAAAGTATTTGCGTACTTTGTAAAGGGAAACCATTTTAACCGTGATAAAATTCGCCACATAAGATTCACGTAATTTCGAACGTTCACGATAAATATAAATGTTTATATGTTGCATATTTTTTGCAAATATTTATACATATGATTTCGGCACTAGTGTTAAGAAGTCTCTCCAATTGTATAATTAATGGTTGAAATGTTTGACGTATTTTCTCCATCGTGTTAAACGTGTTAACTACTTGTTGACACATTGAGTTTACCTACTTGTTGAAACATTGACCTACTTTTTGAAACACATTGACCTACTTGTTGACACATTGACCTACTTGTTGACACATTGATCTACTTGTTGACACATTGATCTACTTGTTGACACATTGATCTACTTGTTGACGCACTGATCTACTTGTTGACACATTGACCTACTTGTTGACACATTGATCTACTTGTTGACACATTGATCTACTTGTTGACACATTGATCTACTTGTTGACACATTGTTCTACTTGTTGACACATTTACGCATACTGGTAAATTCAATTCACATATTTAAACTTAATTGTAGAATTTCAAACCATTGCCGGAGTTGATTATATTTCATGTGAACATCACCTTTACACATACAACATAGTGAACACAGTTGAATAACCCATACAACATAGTGAACACAGTTGAATAACCCATACAACATAGTGAACACAGTTGAATAACTCATACAACAGTGAACACAGTTGAATAACTCATACACGATAATAGCTATAATTATTCTAGTCACAACCCTGTTTCTATTGTGACCATCACCTTTACACATACAACAGTGCACACAGTTGAATAACCCATACAACGATAATAGCTATAATTATTCTAAGCACAACATTGTTTTCTATTGTGAACATAAAAAGGACATTACACTTCAGAGTAGAACATTCAAGGCAGAACAAAATGTGAGTAAGTAAGATTTAAAAAACAAAAAGAATAGATCCTCACTCCTAAAACAAAGGCTAGTGTATGCTAGTCAAAAGACAAAACAAAATATGTTCCTGCTTATTTGAATACAATTTGTTTAACAAATACAAAATACTAGTTCAGTGTTGAAGAGATTCACACTGTACAACTATTGTAGTTAATGAGGGAATTAATTGGAAAACAACATTAAACCAAAGATGTTCTCTATTGTTCAAAATAAGCTTAATTTTTTAAAAAAAACAGGTAAGATTTCTAAGGACGTATAGCTTAATATAGTTTAAATTTAGTAAAGACAAATTCTCGAATATTAAAACATTGTTAATTAAAGAAATCAAAGTATAAATTGTAACCCCTATTTTAAAATGGTGTGGCTAATGTAGGACATACTGCGTTACATTACAGCGTTGTGGATCATTGAATAAGTGACTGTTTAATACACGATGTTTGTTTGTTAAATGTTTATCTTTACCATAGACACATTTGCCCATTAAGCAGTCATGTCTATTAAGTGACTGTTTAACACGCGATGTTTGTTTGTTTAATGTTTATCTTTACCATAGACACATTTGCCCATTAAGCAGTCATGTCTATTAAGTGACTGTTTAACACGCGATGTTTGTTTGTTTAATGTTTATCTTTACCATAGACACATTTGCCCATTAAGCAGTCATGTCTATTAAGTGACTGTTTAACACGCGATGTTTGTTTGTTTAATGTTTATCTTTACCATAGACACATTTGCCCATTAAGCAGTCATGTCTATTAAGTGACTGTTTAACACGCGATGTTTGTTTGTTTAATGTTTATCTTTACCATAGACACATTTGCCCATTAAGCAGTCATGTCTATTAAGTGACTGTTTAACACGCGATGTTTGTTTGTTTAATGTTTATCTTTACCATAGACACATTTGCCCATTAAGCAGTCATGTCTATTAAGTGACTGTTTAACACGCGATGTTTGTTTGTTTAATGTTTATCTTTACCATAGACACATTTGCCCATTAAGCAGTCATGTCTATTAAGTGACTGTTTAACACGCGATGTTTGTTTGTTTAATGTTTATCTTTACCATAGACACATTTGCCCATTAAGCAGTCATGTCTATTAAGTGACAGCGCATTATTCAAATTATTAGAATATTTATGTCCACTTTAATCTTTTATGCATTTATTTTTATCAAAAGAAAAGAAAACGCCGCATGACTCCATTATAGGAGAAATCTTACATACACAAACGTTCGTATCAAAACACATACATTTTATAAATCATATTCTACCGTAAACTAACATTCAGGCGTGGAGAAGATTGACTGCGCGAAATAGAAAAACAAACACACAATCAACATTCTTAACTCCAATCAAAATGTAAGACTATACACAAACCATGGATACGCGCAAGACGCAATAATCTTCTTTATGGAAGGTGCGTCGGTACTGTATAAGATGATGTGAATTAAATATACACAAACGAAGTGTGTGATTAAACAATCAATTTTAAAAGATTTATTTATGGAACAATACTGTTTCGGCTAATACCTTCATCAGCACACATATATAAGCACACGTAGTTAACTTTAATTTACATTTTTATCAACTTCAGTTTAGGAGAATCTCCTTTCACAATTAGTGAGACTGATAGTAATTGTTGAAAAAATTCATAGCAAAATTACAATATTGGGCAGAATTTTCCAATCTATACTTTTGAATAAATTTTAATAGATTAAAGGGCCTTTTCCCTCGTTTTTCTAACATAATGCCTCTTCTTGTAGTGTATGTACAGCGATAAAAACCAGGATCCTTTTTCTTTCAATATGGCATTGTTCTTTATCAATGTCAATAAAGTAATTTATTTGATGTTCAAATGCTTCATTTAGGAGGTTACATGGTATTATATACGAATATTTTCTTGCAAGGACATGCAACTGACAAAAGCGTTCTTTTATAATTCCATCCATGGATAAAAACATTTCTCGTTATACTTCTAGTTCTTAAGATAGAACCACCTCTTCTTAATTTCCCTCAGTCATATTTTTTTATCCTTCTGATGATGCTCTGTGTGCCGGCTGATGATGCTCTGTGGGCCGACTGATGAGGCTCTGTGTGCCGACTGAGGAGGCTCTGTGTGCCGACTGATGAGGCTCTGTGTGCCGACTGATGAGGCTCTGTGTGCCGACTGATGAGGCTCTGTGTGCCGGCTGATGAGGCTCTGTGTGCCGACTGATGAGGCTCTGTGTGCCGGCTGATGAGGCTCTGTGTGCCGACTGATGAGGCTCTGTGTGCCGACTGATGAGGCTCTGTGTGCCGGCTGATCTGATGAGGCTCTGTGTGCCGGCTGATGAGGCTCTGTGTGCCGACTGATGAGGCTCTGTGTGCAGGCTGATGAGGCTCTGTGTGCCGGCTGATGAGGCTCTGTGTGCCGCTGATGAGGCTCTGTGTGCCGACTGATGAGGCTCTGTGTGCCGACTGATGAGACTCTGTGTGCCGACTGATGAGGCTCTGTGTGATGACTGATAAGGCTCTATGTGCCGACTGATGAGGCTCTGTGTGATGACTGATGAGGCTCTGTGTGCCGACTGATGAGGCTCTGTGTGCCGACTGATGAGGCTCTGTGTGACGACTGATGAGGCTCTGTGTGCCGACTGATGAGGCTCTGTGTGATGACTGATGAGGCTCTGTGTGCCGACTGATGAGGCTCTGTGTGATGACTGATGAGGCTCTGTGTGCCGGCTGATGAGGCTCTGTGTGCCGACTGATAAGGCTCTGTGTGCCGACTGATGAGGCTCTGTGTGCCGGCTGATGAGGCTCTGTGTGCCGACTATAGCACGCGTGCCACAGGTTCGCAATCAATGATATATGATCATGTACTATTAGAAATAAGCGCAGTTGTTAAATGTGTATACAGACTAAGGAAAGTAACATAACTCTAAACTTTGCACATTTTAACGTGGGTTGCTTCTCTTAGGAATACAAACATTAACTTTGATTGATGGCAATCGTGTTAGAAAACATATCAGGTGTCAACAATAAGTTTTCTTTTGATACCTTTTTTATTTACCCTTAAACTTAAATGCTCTCCTAGTGGTAGTGATTTTCTTAGTCAACTAATAATGTATGCACCCCTAGTAGTAGTGATTTTCTTAGTCAACTAATAATGTATGCTCCCCTAGTAGTAGTGATTTTCTTAGTCAACTAATAATGTATGCTCCCCTAGTAGTAGTGATTTTCTTAGTCAACTAATAATGTATGCTCCCCTAGTAGTAGTGATTTTCTTAGTCAACTAATAATGTATGCTCCCCTAGTAGTAGTGATTTTCTTAGTCAACTAATAATGTATGCTCCCCTAGTAGTAGTGATTTTCTTAGTCAACTAATAATGTATGCTCCCCTAGTAGTAGTGATTTTCTTAGTCAACTAATAATGTATGCTCCCCTAGTAGTAGTGATTTTCTTAGTCAACTAATAATGTATGCTCCCCTAGTAGTAGTGATTTTCTTAGTCAACTAATAATGTATGCTCCCCTAGTAGTAGTGATTTTCTTAGTCAACTAATAATGTATGCTCCCCTAGTAGTAGTGATTTTCTTAGTCAACTAATAATGTATGCTCCCCTAGTAGTAGTGATTTTCTTAGTCAACTAATAATGTATGCTCCCCTAGTAGTAGTGATTTTCTTAGTCAACTAATAATGTATGCTCCCCTAGTAGTAGTGATTTTCTTAGTCAACTAATAATGTATGCTCCCCTAGTAGTAGTGATTTTCTTAGTCAACTAATAATGTATGCTCCCCTAGTAGTAGTGATTTTCTTAGTCAACTAATAATGTATGCTCCCCTAGTAGTAGTGATTTTCTTAGTCAACTAATAATGTATGCTCCCCTAGTAGTAGTGATTTTCTTAGTCAACTAATAATGTATGCTCCCCTAGTAGTAGTGATTTTCTTAGTCAACTAATAATGTATGCTCCCCTAGTAGTAGTGATTTTCTTAGTCAACTAATAATGTATGCTCCCCTAGTAGTAGTGATTTTCTTAGTCAACTAATAATGTATGCTCCCCTAGTAGTAGTGATTTTCTTAGTCAACTAATAATGTATGCTCCCCTAGTAGTAGTGATTTTCTTAGTCAACTAATAATGTATGCTCCCCTAGTAGTAGTGATTTTCTTAGTCAACTAATAATGTATGCTCCCCTAGTAGTAGTGATTTTCTTAGTCAACTAATAATGTATGCTCCCCTAGTAGTAGTGATTTTCTTAGTCAACTAATAATGTATGCTCCCCTAGTAGTAGTGATTTTCTTAGTCAACTAATAATGTATGCTCCCCTAGTAGTAGTGATTTTCTTAGTCAACTAATAATGTATGCTCCCCTAGTAGTAGTGATTTTCTTAGTCAACTAATAATGTATGCTCCCCTAGTAGTAGTGATTTTCTTAGTCAACTAATAATGTATGCTCCCCTAGTAGTAGTGATTTTCTTAGTCAACTAATAATGTATGCTCCCCTAGTAGTAGTGATTTTCTTAGTCAACTAATAATGTATGCTCCCCTAGTAGTAGTGATTTTCTTAGTCAACTAATAATGTATGCTCCCCTAGTAGTAGTGATTTTCTTAGTCAACTAATAATGTATGCTCCCCTAGTAGTAGTGATTTTCTTAGTCAACTAATAATGTATGCTCCCCTAGTAGTAGTGATTTTCTTAGTCAACTAATAATGTATGCTCCCCTAGTAGTAGTGATTTTCTTAGTCAACTAATAATGTATGCTCCCCTAGTAGTAGTGATTTTCTTAGTCAACTAATAATGTATGCTCCCCTAGTAGTAGTGATTTTCTTAGTCAACTAATAATGTATGCTCCCCTAGTAGTAGTGATTTTCTTAGTCAACTAATAATGTATGCTCCCCTAGTAGTAGTGATTTTCTTAGTCAACTAATAATGTATGCTCCCCTAGTAGTAGTGATTTTCTTAGTCAACTAATAATGTATGCTCCCCTAGTAGTAGTGATTTTCTTAGTCAACTAATAATGTATGCTCCCCTAGTAGTAGTGATTTTCTTAGTCAACTAATAATGTATGCTCCCCTAGTAGTAGTGATTTTCTTAGTCAACTAATAATGTATGCTCCCCTAGTAGTAGTGATTTTCTTAGTCAACTAATAATGTATGCTCCCCTAGTAGTAGTGATTTTCTTAGTCAACTAATAATGTATGCTCCCCTAGTAGTAGTGATTTTCTTAGTCAACTAATAATGTATGCTCCCCTAGTAGTAGTGATTTTCTTAGTCAACTAATAATGTATGCTCCCCTAGTAGTAGTGATTTTCTTAGTCAACTAATAATGTATGCTCCCCTAGTAGTAGTGATTTTCTTAGTCAACTAATAATGTATGCTCCCCTAGTAGTAGTGATTTTCTTAGTCAACTAATAATGTATGCTCCCCTAGTAGTAGTGATTTTCTTAGTCAACTAATAATGTATGCTCCCCTAGTAGTAGTGATTTTCTTAGTCAACTAATAATGTATGCTCCCCTAGTAGTAGTGATTTTCTTAGTCAACTAATAATGTATGCTCCCCTAGTAGTAGTGATTTTCTTAGTCAACTAATAATGTATGCTCCCCTAGTAGTAGTGATTTTCTTAGTCAACTAATAATGTATGCTCCCCTAGTAGTAGTGATTTTCTTAGTCAACTAATAATGTATGCTCCCCTAGTAGTAGTGATTTTCTTAGTCAACTAATAATGTATGCTCCCCTAGTAGTAGTGATTTTCTTAGTCAACTAATAATGTATGCTCCCCTAGTAGTAGTGATTTTCTTAGTCAACTAATAATGTATGCTCCCCTAGTAGTAGTGATTTTCTTAGTCAACTAATAATGTATGCTCCCCTAGTAGTAGTGATTTTCTTAGTCAACTAATAATGTATGCTCCCCTAGTAGTAGTGATTTTCTTAGTCAACTAATAATGTATGCTCCCCTAGTAGTAGTGATTTTCTTAGTCAACTAATAATGTATGCTCCCCTAGTAGTAGTGATTTTCTTAGTCAACTAATAATGTATGCTCCCCTAGTAGTAGTGATTTTCTTAGTCAACTAATAATGTATGCTCCCCTAGTAGTAGTGATTTTCTTAGTCAACTAATAATGTATGCTCCCCTAGTAGTAGTGATTTTCTTAGTCAACTAATAATGTATGCTCCCCTAGTAGTAGTGATTTTCTTAGTCAACTAATAATGTATGCTCCCCTAGTAGTAGTGATTTTCTTAGTCAACTAATAATGTATGCTCCCCTAGTAGTAGTGATTTTCTTAGTCAACTAATAATGTATGCTCCCCTAGTAGTAGTGATTTTCTTAGTCAACTAATAATGTATGCTCCCCTAGTAGTAGTGATTTTCTTAGTCAACTAATAATGTATGCTCCCCTAGTAGTAGTGATTTTCTTAGTCAACTAATAATGTATGCTCCCCTAGTAGTAGTGATTTTCTTAGTCAACTAATAATGTATGCTCCCCTAGTAGTAGTGATTTTCTTAGTCAACTAATAATGTATGCTCCCCTAGTAGTAGTGATTTTCTTAGTCAACTAATAATGTATGCTCCCCTAGTAGTAGTGATTTTCTTAGTCAACTAATAATGTATGCTCCCCTAGTAGTAGTGATTTTCTTAGTCAACTAATAATGTATGCTCCCCTAGTAGTAGTGATTTTCTTAGTCAACTAATAATGTATGCTCCCCTAGTAGTAGTGATTTTCTTAGTCAACTAATAATGTATGCTCCCCTAGTAGTAGTGATTTTCTTAGTCAACTAATAATGTATGCTCCCCTAGTAGTAGTGATTTTCTTAGTCAACTAATAATGTATGCTCCCCTAGTAGTAGTGATTTTCTTAGTCAACTAATAATGTATGCTCCCCTAGTAGTAGTGATTTTCTTAGTCAACTAATAATGTATGCTCCCCTAGTAGTAGTGATTTTCTTAGTCAACTAATAATGTATGCTCCCCTAGTAGTAGTGATTTTCTTAGTCAACTAATAATGTATGCTCCCCTAGTAGTAGTGATTTTCTTAGTCAACTAATAATGTATGCTCCCCTAGTAGTAGTGATTTTCTTAGTCAACTAATAATGTATGCTCCCCTAGTAGTAGTGATTTTCTTAGTCAACTAATAATGTATGCTCCCCTAGTAGTAGTGATTTTCTTAGTCAACTAATAATGTATGCTCCCCTAGTAGTAGTGATTTTCTTAGTCAACTAATAATGTATGCTCCCCTAGTAGTAGTGATTTTCTTAGTCAACTAATAATGTATGCTCCCCTAGTAGTAGTGATTTTCTTAGTCAACTAATAATGTATGCTCCCCTAGTAGTAGTGATTTTCTTAGTCAACTAATAATGTATGCTCCCCTAGTAGTAGTGATTTTCTTAGTCAACTAATAATGTATGCTCCCCTAGTAGTAGTGATTTTCTTAGTCAACTAATAATGTATGCTCCCCTAGTAGTAGTGATTTTCTTAGTCAACTAATAATGTATGCTCCCCTAGTAGTAGTGATTTTCTTAGTCAACTAATAATGTATGCTCCCCTAGTAGTAGTGATTTTCTTAGTCAACTAATAATGTATGCTCCCCTAGTAGTAGTGATTTTCTTAGTCAACTAATAATGTATGCTCCCCTAGTAGTAGTGATTTTCTTAGTCAACTAATAATGTATGCTCCCCTAGTAGTAGTGATTTTCTTAGTCAACTAATAATGTATGCTCCCCTAGTAGTAGTGATTTTCTTAGTCAACTAATAATGTATGCTCCCCTAGTAGTAGTGATTTTCTTAGTCAACTAATAATGTATGCTCCCCTAGTAGTAGTGATTTTCTTAGTCAACTAATAATGTATGCTCCCCTAGTAGTAGTGATTTTCTTAGTCAACTAATAATGTATGCTCCCCTAGTAGTAGTGATTTTCTTAGTCAACTAATAATGTATGCTCCCCTAGTAGTAGTGATTTTCTTAGTCAACTAATAATGTATGCTCCCCTAGTAGTAGTGATTTTCTTAGTCAACTAATAATGTATGCTCCCCTAGTAGTAGTGATTTTCTTAGTCAACTAATAATGTATGCTCCCCTAGTAGTAGTGATTTTCTTAGTCAACTAATAATGTATGCTCCCCTAGTAGTAGTGATTTTCTTAGTCAACTAATAATGTATGCTCCCCTAGTAGTAGTGATTTTCTTAGTCAACTAATAATGTATGCTCCCCTAGTAGTAGTGATTTTCTTAGTCAACTAATAATGTATGCTCCCCTAGTAGTAGTGATTTTCTTAGTCAACTAATAATGTATGCACCCCTAGTAGTAGTGATTTTCTTAGTCAACTAATAATGTATGCTCCCCTAGTAGTAGTGATTTTCTTAGTCAACTAATAATGTATGCTCCCCTAGTAGTAGTGATTTTCTTAGTCAACTAATAATGTATGCTCCCCTAGTAGTAGTGATTTTCTTAGTCAACTAATAATGTATGCACCCCTAGTAGTAGTGATTTTCTTAGTCAACTAATAATGTATGCTCTCCCTAGTAGTAGTGATTTTCTTAGTCAACTAATAATGTATGCTCCCCTAGTAGTAGTGATTTTCTTAGTCAACTAATAATGTATGCTCCCCTAGTAGTAGTGATTTTCTTAGTCAACTAATAATGTATGCTCCCCTAGTAGTAGTGATTTTCTTAGTCAACTAATAATGTATGCACCCCTAGTAGTAGTGATTTTCTTAGTCAACTAATAATGTATGCTCCCCTAGTAGTAGTGATTTTCTTAGTCAACTAATAATGTATGCTCCCCTAGTAGTAGTGATTTTCTTAGTCAACTAATAATGTATGCTCCCCTAGTGGTAGTGATTTTCTTAGTCATCTAATAATGTATGCTCCCCTAGTAGTAGTGATTTTCTTAGTCAACTAATAATGTATGCTCCCCTAATAGTAGTGATTTTCTTAGTCAACTAATAATGTATGCACCCCTAGTAGTAGTGATTTTCTTAGTCAACTAATAATTTATGCTCCCCTAATAGTAGTGATTTTCTTAGTCAACTAATAATGTATGCACCCCTAGTAGTAGTGATTTTCTTAGTCAACTAATAATGTATGCACCCCTAGTAGTAGTGATTTTCTTAGTCAACTAATAATGTATGCTCCCCTAGTAGTAGTGATTTTCTTAGTCAACTAATAATGTATGCTCCTCTATTAGTAGTGATTTTCTTAGTCAACTAATAATGTATGCTCCCCTAGTAGTAGTGATTTTCTTAGTCAACTAATAATGTATGCACCCCTAGTAGTAGTGATTTTCTTAGTCAACTAATAATGTATGCTCTCCCTAGTAGTAGTGATTTTCTTAGTCAACTAATAATGTATGCTCTCCCTAGTAGTAGTGATTTTCTTAGTCAACTAATAATGTATGCTCCCCTAGTAGTAGTGATTTTCTTAGTCAACTAATAATGTATGCTCCCCTAGTAGTAGTGATTTTCTTAGTCAACTAATAATGTATGCACCCCTAGTAGTAGTGATTTTCTTAGTCAACTAAAAATGTATGCTCCCATAGTAGTAGTGATTTTCTTAGTCCACTAATAATGTATGCTCCCCTAGTGGTAGTGATTTTCTTAGTCAACTAATAATGTATGCTCCCCTAGTAGTAGTGATTTTCTTAGTCAACTAATAATGTATGCCCCCCTAGTAGTAGTGATTTTCTTAGTCAACTAATAATGTATGCTCCCCTAGTAGTAGTGATTTTCTTAGTCAACTAATAATGTATGCTCCCCTAGTAGTAGTGATTTTCTTAGTCAACTAATAATGTATGCTCCCCTAGTAGTATTGATTTTCTTAGTCAACTAATAATGTATGCTCCCCTAGTGGTAGTGATTTTCTTAGTCAACTAATAATGTATGCTCCCCTAGTAGTAGTGATTTTCTTAGTCAACTAATAATGTATGCTCCCCTAATAGTAGTGATTTTCTTAGTCAACTAATAATGTATGCACCCCTAGTAGTAGTGATTTTCTTAGTCAACTAATAATGTATGCTCCCCTAATAGTAGTGATTTTCTTAGTCAACTAATAATGTATGCACCCCTAGTAGTAGTGATTTTCTTAGTCAACTAATAATGTATGCACCCCTAGTAGTAGTGATTTTCTTAGTCAACTAATAATGTATGCTCCCCTAGTAGTAGTGATTTTCTTAGTCAACTAATAATGTATGCTCTCCTAGTAGTAGTGATTTTCTTAGTCAACTAATAATGTATGCTCCCCTAGTAGTAGTGATTTTCTTAGTCAACTAATAATGTATGCACCCCTAGTAGTAGTGATTTTCTTAGTCAATTAATAATGTATGCTCTCCTAGTAGTAGTGATTTTCTTAGTCAACTAATAATGTATGCTCTCCTAGTAGTAGTGATTTTCTTAGTCAACTAATAATGTATGCTCCCCTAGTAGTAGTGATTTTCTTAGTCAACTAATAATGTATGCTCCCCTAGTAGTAGTGATTTTCTTAGTCAACTAATAATGTATGCACCCCTAGTAGTAGTGATTTTCTTAGTCAACTAAAAATGTATGCTCCCATAGTAGTAGTGATTTTCTTAGTCCACTAATAATGTATGCTCCCCTAGTGGTAGTGATTTTCTTAGTCAACTAATAATGTATGCTCCCCTAGTAGTAGTGATTTTCTTAGTCAACTAATAATGTATACCCCCCTAGTAGTAGTGATTTTCTTAGTCAACTAATAATGTATGCTCCCCTAATAGTAGTGATTTTCTTAGTCAACTAATAATGTATGCTCCCCTAGTAGTAGTGATTTTCTTAGTCAACTAATAATGTATGCTCCCCTAGTGGTAGTGATTTTCTTAGTCAACTAATAATGTATGCTCCCCTAGTAGTAGTGATTTTCTTAGTCAACTAATAATGTATGCTCTCATAGTAGTAGTGATTTTCTTAGTCAACTAATAATGAATCTCAACAAACAATTAGAAGTTTGGTGAAACTAATCATCACCTTATTTTAATTAATTTTGTGTCAGATATTTGTAAAATTATTGTATTGATTGTTTTGGACCACCTATTTTATTACTTAAAACCGCTGTAAACAAAATCTTATGAGATCTTTTCAACAATAATATTAAATAATATAAAGTTTATTATCTACGGATAAGTGATACCCACTTGTATGTTACCTCTTCTGCACTGGTTCTCACTTAGTCAGGCTCAGGGTCACTTCGCCCAATTTTGCCACTAGCATGTCTGGTGCTCAACTCTGAATCTGTACTGCTATAACTGTAACAACTTCAGCCTGGACTTCTACGTTACTATCCCTAACGTTACTTTCTTCACTTTGTGTAACGTTACCATAGTTACTTGCTGACAAACCAATGGAACATACATACATTAACTAACAATATATCAATCAATATATAACAAAGAATAAAAAGCATTTAACTCTAACATAACATATACACATTTGACTATTCTACGTCTACAGTCTATTCTACTTCTAAAGTATATTCTACGTCTACAGTCTATTCTAAGACTATATTATATTCTAAGTCAAATCAAACCTGAATCCATCCAACAAGGCTCCTTTCACAAGACCCGTTCTTACAAGGGTTTGGAATGCAGATAACGTATGAGTCTTATGTCCCAGTCTTCAAACATTGCTCACTCACGCCTGCCGTAAATTCCTATCAATTTCTTTTGGGTGAACTTTGCCCCATGGGTGGTGCATGTGACAACTTTCTCCTGGTTGGTCACGACCCTAAGTCTCATCTTCTTGGCGCTTTATGGCATGTTACCAGTAGGTTACCAAATCTCAGCCTCATTTACATAAGTCCCAATAAACTTTGGGTGACCTATGCAACATCCGATTCTACAACTTTGTCCATCCAAGGTTAACTGTTACGTTTGTTGGGTCTAACCCCTACCCCCAAAGGTTCTAAAATTAATGATATTCTCAAAGTATTATTGAGGGGCTCCACGTGTAAAGATCCATTAAAACTTAAAATATCAAAATTTGTGCAATTTACCAATAACTGACTGAGATTTAAAAAAAAATTCCCCCATTTCTTTATATATTTTTCTAATAAATTTTTTATGTGGTTTGTGGTAGGATGTCAATATATTTTCGGAAGCTCAATACACGTATATGTTTAAAGTAAATAGACGAAAATACATTATATTTACTCTGAATGGGGTGAGAGAGTAAGTTAAAAGAATATGATTTTGTTAACTTTTTTCTAATAAAAATTTTAATAAATTGAGTTTTTTGTATGGATAAATTTAATCATAGTTGTTATATGTCCCACAAGTATTTAATTATAATAATACAACATAAGCCTTGAAACAACGGTTAACTTAAATAATTGATTACGATTTTTAAAGTATTATATAACTAGACCGTGTTTTCAAGGCTTATGTTTCTTGAAATCTAAATAGAGCACTCAACGTTGTTTTATGGATGACGATAATGCTATTTATTAGATTACGCATTAAACTACTATTTGTTTATTGAAAGAGCGTTGCGATGTGACATAATAACTTTTGAAAAATAAAGTAAAGGACAATAGTTCAACACATGATTAATGAGACCAAAATAATTAGTGATGAATAAAATAATTTAAAGTTCACCTCTGGTTACACTGGTGTTCCGAAGCAAGACATGTCCGAAGCTCAAGCTTGGATTAAGGTCACCCATCTGAGCGAAGTAGGTCACGTGCTGGCATCTGTAGACACTAGTTAAAGTACATTCCACATTCAATATAATTCATATCATATTTATTTTAAATTAATGTCAACTTCTAAACAACTTACAGGTAATTACAGAAAAACTACATTTTATGAAGTTGTTTAGAGCACGTCCGAAATGATTTCTAGAATTTTTTATTTTTATCATATTTTATTTTTAATATATTTTATTTTTATCATATTTTATTTTTATAATATTTTATTTTTATTTTTATAATATTTTATTTTTATTTTCACTCTGTATTTTTTAATGTTATTTTTACTGAGATCGTTTCAACGAGCGACGTTTCAGATAGTAGATCTATAATTCTACAATTTAAACATTTTAAACAAAAGAACAATGAAATGTGCAATATTTAGGAAAAATAGTTCTATAAATAATACAGGATTTGCTTCCAATGTGTATTTCCTGTCAGTGTTGCACCACATAGCACCGTTACGAAGTATTTCACTGGTAAATAGAATTGAGAAAGCCTGCTGCTGTGACGATTAATAATATTTTATTTTATAAAACACTTTTAAAAAGAATATAAAATCATTTGAATATTTCACTAATGTGTATTATATAAATGTTGCAGTGTCTGTAAATAAAATTAGAAATCCTTCTGGCATTTGTAAAAATGAGTTTGAAATATCTAATAAATTTTTTAAAGGAATCAAACCTAGAAAACTAATTTATTGCCTGTAATTCATATCCTTGTTCATTTTTTCCACATGGGAATCGCTTTTATAGATGTCAAATGTCTGGCTTTGATTATAACAATATTTTATCTTATTCAAGTGACAAGTCACGTGATTTCAATACCTACTACAAGGGATACAAAGGCAATAAATAGATAGTCACGTGATTTCAAAACCTACTACAAGGGATAAAAAGGCAATAAATAGATAGTCATGTGATTTAAATACCTACAACAAGGGATACAAAGACAATAAATAGATAGTCACGTGATTTTGATACCTACAACAAGGGATACAAAGACAATAAATATATAGTCACGTGATTTTGATACCTACAACAAGGGATACAAAGGGAATAAATAGATAGTCACGTGATTTCGATACCTACAACAAGTGATATAAAGGCTATAAATAGATAGTCATGTGATTTCGATACCTACAACAAGTGATATAAAGGATATAAATAGATAGTCATGTGATTTCGATACCTACAAGTGATATAAAGGCTATAAATAGATAGTCATGTGATTTCGATACCTACAACAAGGGATACAAAGGCTATAAATAGATAATTTTCTTAAGCTTTTAAAAACAGTTTTATTTATACGATCGATATAGGCCTTGTCATAATATGGCAGAAATCTATTAATAAAACTATACGGGTCTTTTTTATGGACGAATTTCACAAAAATTTAATTAAAGACACGAGTCAATATGTAAATGTAGGTATATTTAGAAGGAAGTATCTTATCAGCTATTTGTTAATTCTTCGTTATCTTAAGACAGCCTATTGGACTAAAAAAAAGGAAAAAACAGTTTCGTAATTTTGCTATGCTAACAATTTTGAGAACATAGTGATTCGACTTTATTTATGCTGTAAAACATTGTTCCGCTAAAATGTAATATAAAAATAGAACATTACTCATTTAGTTATGAGGTTTTCCGTTTTAGAAATGACTAACCCTATTAAGTTTTTATAATTTCTTTACATTTTTAACGCAATTTCCATTGGGAATTGAGTTTATAGATTCGAAATGTCTGGCCAGTCTCTTCGAGATTTGAACAGCAAGTCCTCCTGAACAATACCAGATAAATTATTTAGGGTCTCTTGCAAATATGTTAAGGAGGCCCAAAGGATGTGCAACGGCCAAACAAATTATCAAAATGGTTAACTGGATTTCTTGGAAAAAAAGAAAAAAAAGTTCAGTATTTTGTCAATTTCTCGCAAACCATAACATCCATAGGGTTAAAATGAACGCCAAACGATAGCTAATGATATTTATAACAATTTTGGAGAAAGAAGTTTTGAAAAATCTCTTTTGGTTCGACTCCCGTTATTTTCGCAGCAATTTGTAGATAGCAATTTGTTTTGTTTAGTTTCACAATCAATGATTTGAAATGACTTTTAATATAATCTAAAATGATAGTTAATGGGGTTTTCCCGCTTTGTGAATGCTATTGTTAGACTGTTGCGCGGTGCGCATTATATTGACACATTCTTCGCGTGACTCTAAAATGATTTCATTTGGATTTAAAAAATCTGAAATTCTTTGTTGGAAATTTCGTTTAAATACTCATTGGAGTTTTTATTAGTTGTTTTAATTGTTCTATTTTATCTTTGTCTCTAATTAATTATGTCTGGGGACGGTAGGACATGCATGTGTGTCCAGATTTTTTGGTGACATGTTGTTAGGCCCCAATTATGTCACTTGATGTCAAATCATGTTGTTAGGCCCCAATTATGTCACTTGATGTCAAATCATGTTGTTAGGCCCCAATTATGTCACTTGATGTCAAATCATGTTGTTAGGCCCCAAATATGTCACTTGATGTCAAATCATGTTGTTAGGCCCCAATTATGTCACTTGATGTCAAATCATGTTGTTAGGCCCCAATTATGTCACTTGATGTCAAATCATGTTGTTAGGCCCCAATTATGTCACTTGATGTCAAATCATGTTGTTAGGCCCCAATTATGTCACTTGATGTCAAATCATGTTGTTATGCCCCAATTATGTCACTTGATGTCAAATCATGTTGTTAGGCCCCAATTATGTCACTTGATGTCAAACCTTTCAAATAGTTTATTCTTCCTGTCATGGCTTGTATACTTGAGAGAATATTCTCTAAACGCAAGAAGAAGAGTTTGTTATAGCTGTTAACTTTGTCCTTATGAGTGAACAAATAAAATATTTCGACATCTATATTTGTATGTTTCGTACTTTGTACCAGAACTCTGTAATGTTTGTTTCAGATATATGTGACAATGCACACCGCCGTAGTAGTGCCAATATTTAAAATCCAATCTGATATCGCCATATATATATATATATCGGAATGTAACTTGATGGAGTTGTTACATATATTGTCTTGTCACTTACTGCTTAATATTATTGTTTTATTATCCAGTTTAGTTAAAATATTAATTAATAATTTTTATTTATTTTGGAAGTTTCATAACTAATATCTACTAGGCCTAGTAAAGATTAATTTAAATTTAATCGTTGTCTTTTGAAAAATTAACGATTAATTTTATGAATTAATCGTTAATTTCGATTAAAGCCAAAACATAAAATTTATGACGTCATTAAACTGAACATATCAAGGGAAGTAACAAAAACAGGTAATAAACTTTTTTTGGAAAATAATATTTTGAACTAAATTTTATTTGATTAAATCCACGTGTACATAAATTAATAAATTATAATAATACACGGGAGAAGATCGTATGTTAAAAAATATACAAATTATTAATAATTAATTATTTTTTAATTAATGGTAAAAAAAATATTATCAATATTTAATAAAATTTTATAAAATTTTTATCGATTAAAATTATTTTAATAGATATTTAATCGATTAAATTTTTAAAGATTAATCAAGAAATTAATCATTAATTTCCACAGCCATAATATTTACTATAAACATAGATTACGGCTAATTTTTTTTTATTAAAAAATTCTATATAGTGGCTAAAACTAAATCTATGTTGAAAAACCTAGAGCCAGCAGCATTGGTTTAATTTTTAAAAGTTTGATTTAAATATAAAGTTTCAAATAGACTTTCAAAAAGTCTACATTCTTTCATTCTTTTAAAATCTTTTGGGCAAAAAAGAAAAACAAAATAAAACTATCATATATTTTTATGTCATATATTTAAAAACGATAAATTTTAAATTTATTCATTGGTTTGTAAGCCGTAAAATGAACTCAAAGTGCCGCATGCAGCTCGCGAGCATACTTTTTACTACCGTCACAAGAATATTCCTAAACATAGGAACGATATAAAATGTTAACTATTTTATTAATGAGATATAGAGAATAAGAAATGTGGCAACATTTACACAATATTTGAATATTATTGATGTGACATAGAGAATGAGAAATGTGGCAACATTTACAAGATTTGAATATTATTGATGTGATATAGAGAATGAGAAATGTGGCAACATTTACACAATATTTTAATATTATTGATGTGATATAGAGAATGAGAAATGACTACAGAACACTTTTTGTACAAACGTCTGTGTGTTGTTACTGATGTATATGGAAACATTGTTTACATTTCATTTTGATTAGAGGACAGTCGAATATCCGGAATGCCGGATATTCGGACCGGTTAACGGGATTTTCGCCACTATCCGGATTCGGCAAATACCTATGGCAGATCCGGATAGTATCCGGATATCAATGTAGTAAAGAATTTTTGAAATCAAATTAAATTAATATTAATAAGTTTATAAACAATTATATAAAAAGTAAAAAACAATAACCAGAAATCAGTACATTTAACAAGAACGGATAGTGAGAGAGCATTCAGCACAGCGGGGAAGATAAATGATGATAAGCGTTCTCGCTTTGTCGCCGAACAAACTTGAGATGTTATTGTTCAAGAAAAAGAATTTGGCTATATGACAAACACTTAATTTTTCGAAACTTGAAAGTTGAGGAAAAAAACTGCAAACTTAAACGTAACAAGTACTGCTGTACCATGTTACAACTTACTAGTAACTACTAACTAGTAACTATTTTATTTACTCATGTCATTAAATTATTTTCATTGTTATAGCTGAGATATTAATTTTATGTTAAAAATAATAATTTTAAGTTAAAAATAATAATTTTATGTTAAAAAATACTAATTTTAAGTTTAGTTTGTAATTATTAGTTTATACTATAAACTATAAAATTTAAAGATAAACAGGAGCCTTGGAAGCTGGGACAGCCTGAGAGTTGGCTTTCGTTTTCAAATCTTTGTCATTGACTAGTACGTTGACAGTAGTCAATCATTCACTACTTTCAATTCAGTATTTACATTTAAACATTTTAATTATATGATATAAGTTATATCATTGTAATAATTTTATATTCTTTGTTGCTTTTTCCGTTAAACTTTAAGTGGAAGTTACAATTGTGATTTGATTTGCGAACTTAAAAATAAAAATGTTGCTTGTTTCTATAACACGTGTTACATCTTATTCAGTCTTATAATTTTAAAATTCTAGTCTATTGTGAATATTATAATCATACAAAATAACTTAAGTAAAAAATTAAGTTATACATTAAATTATTAATATATAACAAAATAAACAAATTAACAAGCGTTGATCATGAAAATCATTCAAATCCATGCAAAATATAATTAAAACAATCAATTTCAATACGAGAATAACATATTAAGTTAAAATAGTTACAAGTATATATATTACTTTACTACATAAGATAACAAACTAAGTTAAACTAACAGCATATTAAACTTAAATCGTCTGAATAAAAGAACAGTTTAATTATGGCTCTAGGTCACGACTTCTTGTACATCACACTACACACACAGTACAACACTGTTCGCTTGGTACACACTACACAGTAGGCCTGTCAACGGGTACCCGGGACCCGGGTACCCGTTGCTCGCGTGATTACCCGGGTAGTAAAATTCCGCTCGGGTACGCGTGAAAATATGGCTTCAATGTCTATATTAATCGTAGGCCAAACTTCGGCTCCCATGCGACTTTTTTGTGTTTACATTATGACTCCCGAAACAATTTATCAAGTGAAAATTTTTGTTTCAAAAATATGCTTTGAAGTACATCTAAGGAGAAATATCTGTCAACGGGAAATAAAATACGGCCCCAACAAACTACTATGTATTTGGATACATCTTTTTTCTCTCAATCTGAAACAGAAATCGCACAACACAAAAAAAGTTTTGGTTCTTTAAAAGAATCATTTAAAAATCATCTGCCAAAAATAAGGATGGACTGCTTAGAGATGAAAGACGCTGTTAAAAAAAAACTGCTTTGACACTAACTTTGCTTTGAAATACGCCGATTGATACTAGCTAATATTGTTTATCTACCCCCTCTCCTCCCTTCACTCCTATAACCCAAGCCCCTTACATCCGCATGTGTTTCTTGTGTTTATTAACACGTGGTGACCTAGAAAAACTGATGGTAATAATGCGTACAAGGTCATCAGTATTTAAATTTAATACATTAAATAGTTAGTAACAGTGTAGGATGGGCAGACGTCGGCTGTGAGGATGGACTGCACAGAGATGAAAGAGGTCGTGTTTTTTGTTCATAAAACACCCTTGTTTTGACATTAACTTTGCTTTGAAATAGCCGACAGCGGGTCACCGATTGATACTATCTAATGCCGTTTTTCTCCCCCCCCCCACTCTCTCTTCACTCCTTTAACCCAGTGCTTCTCAAACTTATTAGTATGGTGGACCGGCAGGATTTTTCCCCACCGGTGCACTATTTAACCAATACTTACATGGTAGCGAAATGTATTTTGTTTCCTTTTATTTCTTTCATTTATTCGCTTATTGTCAAAAATGACAAATTCTATTGGGTTAGTATTATTGGTAGCAATTGGAGGTTTATAATTATATTTTTCTTTCCTTTCATGATAACTTCCGCGGACCACCACTTTGAGAAGCACTGCTATAACCCACGCCCCTTGCATTCGCGTGTGTTACTTGCGTTCATTAACACGTGTTTGCCTTGCCCAAAATTGATATTAATAATACACCCAAAGTTAATAAGATGGTTAAGACGTCGTGTGCAATCAGACCAACCGAGTTGACAGTGACACAGCAAAATGCAACCGTTGTAATGAAATTGTGTCTGCGAAGGGTGGCAACCCAACGCGATAAAACGCCATCTGATCGATATTCATAAAATTGATATTGATAAACACACCGCCGATCCACCCAATATCAGAAATTTTTTGGTGTTAACAAAAGCAGTACCACTGACTAAAGCAAGATCACTTGAGATTTACCGCAGTATTGCGTCCTTCATCGCCCTTAGCATCAACTACCGACGCCAAGTGGATATTAATATTCAAGGTATGACACTGAACGTTACGTCATTGCTGTTGACATATTTTTTTTTGCATGTTTAGTTTACTGTAGTTTTAGTTTATGAGTATGACGAATGCATTTACAGCAGGAATTGAATGTAATTTTTAGCGCATTATAGTTAATTGCAGTGCATTAGTAAAGCATGTTACTGGAAGCAAGCCGTTGGTTACTACTACTGTGTGAAATGAGATGCATGGATGGTGGCTAGGTTGCATTGTATAGCGGTCATGACATGGACAATTTTGCGACTTTTAGAACGGGTAACCCGGGTACCCGTTCGAAATTTTCACGGGTACCCGGGCAGCTTTTTTCAACAAAATTGACAGCCCTACTACACAGTTCGTTGAACTTCGTTCAAGTTCGTTCATTCAATTCATTGTAAAATGTTCATCGTTCACGTTGACAATGTCACAAAGTGTAAAGCAGATACTCTCCCTTTGTAGGATAATAAATAGTTTAATAAATAATATTAAATACTAGATATGAAGTTGTAAAGTATAACCAATTAGCTCTTACACTTAAATGTTGAGATATCCGGAATCCGGATTCGGCAAATATTAGGGCCAAACTATCCGGATTTGGCAAATAGTAAAAAACCATATCCGGCTGATCCCTAATTTTGATGGACTTAACTGTAGAACACTTTTGTACATACGTCTGTGCGTTGTTACAGATGTACACATTGTTAACATTTCATTTTGATGGACTTGACTATAGAAGATCTTTTGTACAAACGTCTGTGTGTTGTTACAGATGTACACATTGTTTACATTTCATTTTGATGGACTTGACTATAGAACATCTTTTGTACAAACGTCTGTGTGTTGTTACAGATGTACACATTGTTTACATTTCATTTTGATGGACTTGACTATAGAACACTTTTTGTACAAACGTCTGTGTGTTGTTACAGATGTACACATTGTTTACATTTCATTTTGACTTCTTAAATTGCTGTGTTATAAACAACATTTTTTTAATAAAGGGGTTTAACCATCAGCCTTAATACTAAACCACAAACAGCGGCACACACTTTTAGATTTACTCTCATAATGAAATATTACTAACCACTAGGATTAAAACGTATGTTTTTCTAAAACCGCATTAAGGCGTCACATTTATAAGTTCATCCATATAATGACACATTCACCGATGATATAAGAAGATTGATTTGTTTAAATATCACATACTGAAGCCATCACAGTACATGTTTGTCAACACTGATGTACCAAAAAAACTGGGTCAACCTCGAATTGACATATCATCCACATGTTACCACACACCACAATAATGCACACCACAAATACACATATGACCACACTACCCACATATTGTCATATCAAGAAACATGTCCGTTTATGTAAATGAGTATATAAAAAAATTAAAAAACATCAGATAATTATAATATATAAAAGACAAATAAGTTGTTTCTATATGTTTAATTTGTCTCAATGAAACACACTTGTTCTAAAATGGTATTAAAATATAAATGTTTGAAATACTAACCTATTTGATACTTTGATATAATTGAATGCAACTTAAAATACAACAAATGTCCAAATGTAAAAGAAAGGAAATTATTAAAATAGAATAAGATATTCTAGTACTATTACAAGATGTTACATGCGTGTTGGTGGTGTGGGTGCCGATATGGAAGGTGAGAGTGTACATGAGGCGTGTTGTTGGTGGTGTGGGTGCCGATATGGAAGGTGAGAGTGTACATTGTTGGTGGTGTGGGTGCCGATATGGAAGGTGAGAGTGTACATTGTTGGTGGTGTGGGTGCCGATATGGAAGGTGAGAGTGTACATTGTTGGTGGTGTGGGTGCCGATATGGAAGGTGAGAGTGTACATTGTTGGTGGTGTGGGTGCCGATATGGAAGGTGAGAGTGTACATTGTTGGTGGTGTGGGTGCCGATATGGAAGGTGAGAGTGTACATTGTTGGTGGTGTGGGTGCCGATATGGAAGGTGAGAGTGTACATTGTTGGTGGTGTGGGTGCCGATATGGAAGGTGAGAGTGTACATTGTTGGTGGTGTGGGTGCCGATATGGAAGGTGAGAGTGTACATTGTTGGTGGTGTGGGTGCCGATATGGAAGGTGAGAGTGTACATTGTTGGTGGTGTGGGTGCCGATATGGAAGGTGAGAGTGTACATTGTTGGTGGTGTGGGTGCCGATATGGAAGGTGAGAGTGTACATTGTTGGTGGTGTGGGTGCCGATATGGAAGGTGAGAGTGTACATTGTTGGTGGTGTGGGTGCCGATATGGAAGGTGAGAGTGTACATTGTTGGTGTGGGTGCGATATGGAAGGTGAGAGTGTACATTGTTGGTGGTGTGGGTGCCGATATGGAAGGTGAGAGTGTACATTGTTGGTGGTGTGGGTGCCGATATGGAAGGTGAGAGTGTACATTGTTGGTGGTGTGGGTGCCGATATGGAAGGTGAGAGTGTACATTGTTGGTGGTGTGGGTGCCGATATGGAAGGTGAGAGTGTACATTGTTGGTGGTGTTGGGTGCCGATATGGAAGGTGAGAGCGTACATTGTTGGTGGTGTGGGTGCCGATATGGAAGGTGAGAGTGTACATTGTTGGTGGTGTTGGGTGCCGATATGGAAGGTGAGAGTGTACATTGTTGGTGGTGTGGGTGCCAATATGGAAGGTGAGAGTGTACATTGTTGGTGGTGTGGGTGCCAATATGGAAGGTGAGAGTGTACATTGTTGCATACTGGTTTCTGGATACGTTAGATCTTGTTCAATGATATTCAAACATCGACATAAGTCCAGCCACAATTATTAACAAGTTTAATTATCTCCACAAAGTATATAACAGATGTTAAATTGCCTCCATTCTTCCTCACTACTTCCTTTCACACACTGACAAGCTGTGTGCGACGCACAATAGTCTGGTACGCATTATTATGCTACACTATTAAGTGCAATATTAAGACCAGTGGTTCTCATACTCTGACATACATGAGGCGTGTTGTTGGTGGTGTGGGTGCCGATATGGAAGGTGAGAGCGTACATGAGGCGTGTTGTTGGTGGTGTGGGTGCCGATATGGAAGATGAGAGTGTACATGAGGCGTGTTGTTGGTGGTGATAATTGGATGTAGTATAGGTCTAATACAACTTTCAAAACATGATTAAGTTTATATCGTCACAGTTTCAATTAGAGCATACTGTGATTAAAAATACCAAAACATAGATTGTTAGTAATACATTAGATTTAATTGTTCGAGTTAGGGATGCTAAAAATTAAGGTGGAGGAGCACATGGAGCGTTTAAAAAGTATGCTATCAATTGAAACAACCATAGTAGATACATGGTTTTTATATAGGAGCAAATTCAACAAAAAAAAGGAGAAAAAAACATTTAAATTAATAAGTGTATGTAAATATGTTGTATGAACAGGAATTTGCTAGGTTGGACGTGGCAGTAAAATATTAGAAGTCGAAGCACATAAGTGTGGGGGGATGTCGATAGATTGTATTGTCTTCTTTCATTTATATCAAGTAAGAGTTGTACAAGGGGAATTTTTAAACAAAGATTTATTTGATATTAACAAATTGATATGTGCATGAAGTGGGTTTATTAATGGTAAGTGTCCGTCACTACAGGTAAGGGTTCTACATTGTTTTTGAGGGTGCCAAAGCAGGTGGTGAGTGAGTATAAAAGGTGTATTAAATGTGTTCTTTATTACAATAATGTCCATTTGATACAAGTTTCTATCAATTTAACAATTGTAACAATGCACCATTATTATAGTATTTTTTCATAACTACATGAGATGGGAATGTTTGAGGTAGGGTGCTGACACTGGTAGTGAGGCTGCAAATAAGGCGTGGGGTTAATGCGTAAATGGGGTGTGGTAGAGTTTGTTGTCTATTTCAACATTCAACAGTTAATAAACGTTAATATAAAATATATAACACATGATTACATTTTTTTTTACATTATTGATATTTGCTGAAGCTAAAACCATCGCCACTAAAATTACTTTTCTTAGTGTTGACACAACTGTGGACATGGTCATACAACCAGCCAACATCATACCCCAGTGGGTGGACAAAAGCCCCATTATAGCCTGGACATGTACATGTTGTGTACGTGTACTTGGTCCTAATTTCATTCATCTTGTACCTGTTTATCCAGTGTCCTACAGAGATATGTTTAATACATCCATGTTGATGTGATACTATCAATGTCAACTTACCTCTGGATCTCCAGTATTTGTTTTCTACTTTCTCACATAGAACATTCCAGTGTCTCATAATCTTGTCCAGTTTTTCTTATTACTCTCCGTTACAGGTCATACATTTCAACTCACACATATCTTCATCAATGGTTGCCCTTATCGTCGCCCAGTCAACCAGAGTGACCAGTACATGTACTACCTTGTCTATCAAAGAACAGCCTACACGTGGTGTGTCTCGCGTTAAAGTCATCAAACACCACGTGTGTGGCCATGTACATCCTTATCTCCCCCCCCCTCCACGTTGCTGGGTGTGTCCGAGTGTTGATACTTGTGACATGGACAAGTTCCCTCGTTGTATGCTTCACAACTATATGAAAGTGATGCACAACAAATGTCATATTTGCAAAGTATCTCTCATGTATGTCTACTTTTATGATTAACTGTTTTAAATATATATAAGTGTTGCACAGCAAATGTCACATACGTAATGTTTCTTTCTTGTATTTTTTTGTCATTTCATTTAACTTGCACAAATGGAAAATGCTGCAGAACAAAAGACACAATTGCAAGGTTATTTGAAAGCATGTTTTCAATTTTAACTCACTAAAAAAAAACACATAATGGCAGGAAATGTTACAAATGTGAAGTTTGTCCTACTCTTATTTTCAAGTTCTATCTTCAATTAACACAAAAGAACACATACTGAAGAATGGACAAAAAAATACAAAATGGGACTTTTATTCACGTGCATCTTCTACTGGTACTAAATTAACGGATTAACATTTTTTAATGTTTTTATTCAGCATGTGATCTTTTGTGTCATGTTAATTTTGAACTATGGAAAAAAAGCATCATAGCAACTGTCACTTTTGTAAGGATTCTGTCTCATATATGCTCTTATGAGTTGAGTTAATTAAGTATTCTGTCTCATATATGCTCTTATGAGTTGAGTTAATTAAGTATTCTGTCTCATATATGATCTTATGAGTTGAGTTAATTAAGGATTCTGTCTCATATATGATCTTATGAGTTGAGTTAATTAAGTATTCTGTCTCATATATGATCTTATGAGTTGAGTTAATTAAGGATTCTGTCTCATATATGCTCTTATGAGTTGAGTTAATTAAGGATTCTGTCTCATATATGCTCTTATGAGTTGAGTTAATTAAGTATTCTGTCTCATATATGCTCTTATGAGTTGAGTTAATTAGGAAATATTTTAAAAAAGCAGCACAACTCATCAAATGTCACAAAAGTAACAACAGGGGAAGCTTAGATTACTTATTTGGACCGCTCTCATCTCTTTGTCTGTCTATAGCTCTCTTT
>CALYLW010001840.1:0-30000 GCA_944989445.1 Ampullaceana balthica
TAGCAAAATGAATTTGTTGTGTTACGTCACAAAATTTGGGAGCCATGGTATTATCGAGACTTAACTAATTTTGCAAAATAACGAATTGCAACTTAACGTGATCTATATGCGTTATAAAATGTAATTAATCGAAATAAAGCGATTAATCGATTACATTTTCTATATATGAGTTATAAAATATAATTATTATTTTTAATCGTTTAATCGATTAAATTTTACCCCGATTAATCCAACATTTTTTTATAAAATAGTATCAGCTCTAACTAATTGAAAACGGTGATAATATAATAATTTTCAAATATTTTTAGTTATTGGGCTAGAGCTTTCATTACTGTTTTATTACAATAAAACACATAAAGTATTTTTTATTATAATTAACGTTGTTAACATCAAGATAAATGAATGTTTTTTATTATATTTAGGTATAGTGGAGCAGAATAGTATTATTATTATTTTAAATATAATAATATTAAATATATAAATAAAAACAACATCTGTTTTGATTCTTTCTTAGTTTGACCTCTAGTGTGTAGTCGGCCCCCAAACTGCTGTTTGACAGTTAATACGGCCCTCCCGCAGAAAAGTTTGGAGACCCCTGATTTAGATGATAACAGCCTGTTTGAATCCTATTCGGTAGCAAGTCATTCTACTAAGTTATTGGAGCAAGAAATTTTAAAAGATAAATTTAATTATGAATATTTTTTTTTAATTCCCCATTTCTATTCTTACTACTTACATAAAAGTATTTAAATCTATTTATTCTCTTTCTGTTCTTACATATACAAGATACTTAAATATGTTTTAGCTACAATTCTACCACAAGACTGGCAAAATAAATAAAGTATTTTGAATATAATGAAATATTACCAGATCATTTCAGTAGTTTATGTGGTCGTGTGCCCCCATAACATACTTGGGGCGCGCCTGCCACTGCTCCTTCTTCCTCTTCCCACACACTCAGAAAAAAGGGTGACATAGAATGGGAGGGAGAACAAAATATATTGGACTCGGAAACGAACAGATTCCGGCCTTTCCCCACCCCCAGCCCCGTAAGGTAGGGGTGTAGAACAATGGCACTTGTGTTACATACAGGAAGTGAAAATTTTATGACCATTGGACGAGACTAAGGACGGGGGAAACGTTAGTTGCTAATAGGTGGACATGGGCTAGGGGATGAAAGACGGAAAATTTTATTGCTCACACCATGGGGGCATTCTCGACTGTCAGCCACATACCTTTGGTGACCAATATAAGGAGAGCACGGTAGGAGACAAGACAGAGTCACCCAGTGCCTGGTTAGGACAAACTTAGGACAGTGCTTAGCTAGGGACAGTAGTAGAATATCGACTTTAGAAAAACTGTATACGTTGCTTCCTCTATTAGATCAAGTACTTAGACATCAGTAACTGTGTGTTAACCGTAGGAAAGAAATTATTCAACTGTACATTATTCAAAATTATATATTCTCACGACCTGCATTTAGGTAGTGTATCATTAGCTGTTCCGTTAGTGTTGTGAATAGCATATAATAAACAATATAATTCATCATAGCCACCACTAGGCTACAATTACAAACTAGTTACCAACCATCTGAAATGTATACTAATAAATGTTTAATAGGATTGTAAATATTAAAACAAAAAATACCAGGAGCAAGTATAGGTGATTCTGCTATAAAAAAATTTTTTATTCCATGCATGTATGAATATTCCAATTTACAGAGCAGAGAAATGTTTCAATTAAATTACTGATTATACATTTTTATCTTTGATTTCTTGTTGCCTTAAAATAGTATAACAATTATATTTGTTATATGTACCAGTGTTAAGCTCAACCAAAAATGGGTTACTGTTTTAAATTTAGTTGTATCAAAGGGCTGTATGTTGAGACACTTTTGTTCCCTGCCGAAACACAAAAATTTACATTCCATCACTGCTAGACTGATATTGCGAAATTGAAAGATTAGGTTGAAAGGCTTAATTACTAAAATAGAGGAGGGCTCTATATAACATTTTTTCTCCAATTTGTTGAGAATTGATTAGACCAAATAAAAAATGAATATCTAATAAATAAGCATTTTCATAAATCTAAACTATTTGAAAGGAAAACAAGTAGCCAATAATCAAAGGTGTCGCATGTCGTTGAAACTAAACAAAAAATGTTTGTTTAAATAGGAGTTATTAATAAAGAATCTGTTGATGTTAATGTTTATTGAAATATTTGTAAGTTTCTAAATCTTTATATTGCATATACTAGTTATAACTAATAATTAAATTTACACATCACTTGTTCCTTTCAATTCTACATACATTTTGAATATATATATATATATACATGTATATATATATATATATATATATATATATATATATATATATATATATATATATATATATATATATATATATATATATATATATATATATATATATATGCATAATTAAAAGTACCTCGCTTGAGCATCTAGACACAAATGCAGTTGTAAAATGTCTTCAAAAATAAAGTTATGGTGAAAGCTACTGAGTGCAATATTTCATAAAAGTATATATATGTATTCATTTTCGGTTTTGGCTTTTAGCAATAAATTTTGCCAATCATCAATTTTCTAAAAATTTTAAAAAGAAAAATATTATTAACTTTATATCCTGAATTTTGATTCAAATAAAAATAATATGGTCTTTATTTTTAAAAAAGGCTGAATATATCTTATGATTAAATGTTAATGCCTGTTATGTTTTTTATGACATATAATTTATTTATAAGTAAATAACATAGATAAGGCCATGTTGCCTTCAATTGTAATAAATTGCTACTTGCTATTTATATTATTTAATTATACATTTCTTATTTTTGTTTGATGAAATTTTTGTATTCAGTCCTTTTTATAATACACATCACTCACATCAAATAAAATTGTAAGTGCATATGGATCATATTGGTCAGAGTATATTGCAATATATGTGTATAGTAGGATCACAAATGAATTGAAGTTGTATGGAATAAATAATTAAGACAATTACATTTTTCTTACAGTTATATTTGAAAAGAATATGATTACATTGTTTGTATAACATTTCAAGTGAAAGCGATACGTCTAATACTAAAAGTAATAGTAGGTTTGCTTTTCACTTTTAAAGTTATTCAATATTGATCTCTAACAAGATGATTCAAAGTAGCTCTAGGTTTTTTTTTATTTGAATTGTTGGTTTTCTTGTACATACACAAATTACAAACACATTCAACAAAGTTGAAAGTATTGGCAAGACATAATGTAATCAGAGGCGTCTCTAGGGTGTGTGCTGACTGCACCGGGTGACACCATCACAATGTGTGACACCAAACTGTAAAATTCCGTCTGTTCCGTTGTTTGGCACTGGTAGACTCATAGTCATAGGAGGTTTATTGGGTAAGTCTTTAGGGGTGTCAACAACCCTTTTTTGTGTGTCCCATAACTTTCTCCTCGGGGCTTGGTAGACTTGGCAGCACCCATCTCCTCTCCATATCAGCAGAGGACTTTTCTAGCAATAGTCATTCATCACCATGTTTTATTGTGGCTTTAACGTGGGATAGATCAAACGCACCTCATCTTGTGAGGCGAGCGCACGATTGACTTCGCTATCCAGCCGCCAAAATGACGTCATTCATCTAGGGTGGGATTGGGCCACACCAGTGACGTAACATCAAAACGAGCAACTTAAAATAAAAGTTACATTTAAATATTTGATTGCTTACAATTTATTTAATTACGTTTTACATTGCTTCATGCGAGTTACTTTATTAGAGTGAAGCCTTACACTAAATACATACTTAAACTTAAATAACAAAACAGTTATTTCAAAAATGCTCATTTTAAAATAAAATATGTTGCTATTATGGGGAGGTGGGGATCCGCACGGCAAAGCTTTGTGACGTCATCTTGGAGGGGGGGGGTCTAAGTTCTTGTGACGGGGGAGGGATAATAAAATCGGTAAAGAATTGACAATATGTAATTATGTATGAAATAATTTAATGTTAATATATATAGGCAAACGCCTAATTAACTAATTAAAATAAGCTTAGGCTACCGTATATACTGGTTCTATATCCCGTTCGTTAATAAGCAGACCCCCCAAACCCCCCACTTTTGGAAGAGAAAAATATAAAAAGCGTGTACCCCGCTCGCAAGCCGACCCCAACAAATAATAGGAAAGCGTTAACAAAATGGTACACATTTTAAAAAAAAACAGTACGACCTTTTTAAGTCGAACTCAATGGGACCCGGAAAAAAATCGACTTACGGAGAGTGTCAGTTATTGAAAATGGCGTACATAGGCGCAGATTAATCAAGGACAATGAGGATATTGAGAGGGGTGGGGGAAAACAGTGATACTGGCTAGAAGGCTAGAAGGCTTGACAGTAAAGAGAGGCGGTGTCTGGTGTTTCACATAAAAGGAAACCAACTTGCTTTGACATTCCGAAACAAGCCCATGAGAAGAGTCACCTTCCCTCCCCTCCTCCACTTTACTCCCTCCACAGTGGGATTGGGGAAGAAACATTTTTTTAAAAGAGTCACAGCCTGCTTTTGAAAATTTTACAGGGACCCGAAAAAAAATCGACTTTATTACGGAGTTTACCAGTTAGTGAAAATGATGATATTGAGAGGGGTGGGGGAGATACAGCAATACCGGCTAGATGGCTTGACAGAAAAGAGATGCAGTGTGTTTCATATGAAAGGAAACCAACTTGCTTTGATTCAAACTTTTAATACCGACACAAGTCCTTGAGAGTAGACACCTTCCTTCCCCTCCCCAATTTTACTCCTTCACAACACCGATATTCAATGATTGTACATGCATAAATACATTATGACCCGCTCGAAAGCCGACCACCCACCACACACACACACACACATTTTCCCCTAGATTTTGTCCAAAAAAGTTCGGCTTTAAAATGAGAATATACGGTAGATAAAATTTGATTAATAAAGTATTGAAATATAATATAGAATTATATATCTAAACTCTTGGCAAGGTTTTTATTTCACTTGCTTGTGTTTACGACCAAGGAGGGGCAAAATATTATTTTTAAAGCGTACCCTCATCTATCTTATAACATCATTATTAATTATTAGTTCTACTTTATCGACTCGGAATAACGAAATTGTTTGCGTAAAGTCTACCAACGATTGCACAGACATTAGCCACGGTAGCATTTAATATGTATAATTCAACAGTTTATCTTTTCAATTTTGTTTTCACTATAATAATTCAGATTAACTCATTCCAAACATGAGTCTTGGTCATACCCATTTCTGCACATTCATTTGAATATTTTGAATTTAAAGTTGAAGTATTTATTTTATTTTTTTTATTTTTATTATTTTAATTTTTAAATATATGCTATTTTAAAGCCTAATTTATAAGTTAAATAAAATGCAGATCTACTTTGTAATAAATCGTATTTTGTTGTTTTGCCATGTTTTTTTAATAATGATACGATCAAAATTTGGTTGATCACGAGCAATTGTATTAATTAATAGCAGATGGTAGTCAACATAAACAATTCTCCAATTATTAACTTTGAACTTTAATTTGTAATAATTTACCATGTGACATACAGGTGACATAATAACAAAAATAGTTCTAGTCGTTCGTTCGACGAATGTTCGTGAGCAAATATTGACATGTAGATTTACCTTTACACCAATGTTACCTTACTTTTGTCTCAAATGTTACTTGACTTTTGTCGACTCTTTCTTATCTACATAAAAAGCATTATTAGACAAGCCTTTTTTTTCTTTGTTTTCTCTTTTGTTGGCTGTTCTCTGACCCTTAGACAAGATATGTGTTCATATTCTAATTGGAATTTTATGATTTCATTTGGTTTTTTCTAACTGCAGACACATCAGCTACAGTTTTGTGTGTTGTAGATCAGTGCTTCTCAAACTTTTTCGTATGACGGACCGGCAGGAATTTTTCCCATTGCACCACGGACAGGTGCACTATTTTTCCGTACTGACGTGATAGCAAAATGAACCCCTAAATGGCCTAAATCCCTACAAGAAGAATCAATTCGACGTGGTTTATGCTACTTGTCATCAAACAATTTTGAAAAAGAATAAACTTAAGCCATGATGGCTTAATTCTCCTTTAAAATAGTATGTGGATAATGGCAGCCATAATTTTTGTTTACTCTGTTTTTAACTTGATAGTACTTTAATAAATCTATACCCTGACTTAAGTCTAAGTTATATATACGAGAACATAAAATTTAATATAAAATTCATGTATATTTATTTTTAAATATCTATAGTAGCTATAGTAAGTACATGTGTAAGTTTATGCTCAAAGTTTAACAGTTTAACTTAAACTAATGGCTCAGGTGAGCCTGCTTATTTGTTGCAAGTTTATCAAGTCGTTTCTCGATTGAGGACAATGCTACCCTCAATGGAGAACAAACATACATACTGTTCCTGTACTTTGTCTTAATAAGGCTTATTGTTGAAAAACCAGTCCCACATAGGTAAGACGCAGGAAATGCAAAAAAGAGCCTTGAGAAAATTTTTTGCAAGTGAATCCAAAAGGACGGAAGGAAGGTCAATAATTTTCGAAATTCATTTTTAAACCTTCATCCGCAGCTAACTCCAGAAATGTATCTTCAAGTTATCTTCCAGTTAAAGACAAATCAACCTTCGAAGCAATAACTGGATTTATCCATTATTTACCTTTCCATGGGTCATTTTCTGGAAAGTAGAACTCAAAACTGTCAGATGATTTTGTCTAGTACTCAATGACGACTTTTTGAACAAGCGGTTCATCTGCACTATCGATAGTTATTGTTAAATTGTGAAACAAATTGAAACAATCTGCTGACACTAGACTTTTAGCTGTTAGATTGAGTTTCTGTCGATCAATCGTGTATGCCATTGTAAATAATGAAGCCATCCTTCCTTGCATGGAGATATTGAGCTCATTCAATTGACTAAGAAATCAGCCGCGTAAAAATTACACATTCATATTTGAGTAGTATGAATTGCTTTAAACCTAGTGACTATTTATGAACTTGCCTTTGTTAAGCTCTTAGCAAAGTATTTTTAACCTCTCTTCGTTTAAAATGTGGCCGCTGGTCTGAACATATTTGCATGCGTTGTAACCCATATTTCATCGACTTTATCTTACTAGACGGTTGAGACGATCGATGGAGATCAACATTAAATTGATCCAACTACTGTTCGTCAATAAAACAATCAATACTAAACACTTTCAGTTTGGATATGTATCGAAATCTAAAGAGATCTAATTTTAATTTATTTCAATATTGTTTGTATTTGTGCTTTCCAGTTTGTAAGAGGATTCAAAATTCAAAGAAAATTTTAATAAACACTAGCAAATAATGACAATTTTTGAATCAATATTAAAATTGAATGTTGCTTATAGAAAGAAATAAGATATATGACAAATGTTAAGTATAAAACAAATGAGTAATATCCTGTAATAAATCATAATATACTACATATTACTATGACAATCAAACATGTAACAAGAAATACTATTTATATACAAGATTAATATGCTGCAAATTGTTTATATACCCATATATAAATTCAGCACTTCCTCCTATAACATTCACAAGTGCCTTATTTTTTCTGTAGTTAAAATGAAATTCCAATTTAATAATGAAAAATAAATAATAATATATTTTTAAAAGGATAATCTAAACTGAAATAATGACATATTCGGTGGTATCCAATATCCCAAACATATCTCATGTTATCATTTCGTTTTATGTGAAATTCTTTTACAGGAGATAATCAATTTTTATAGAAAAATCGAAATTCCTGGTGGGGCTTGACAGTTGTAGCTTTCAATTTTCTACTGTACTGTGATCTAAATTCATGTTTTCGTGTGATCTCCTTTTGGCTTCTATCACATATTCTTTTTCATATATATATATATATATATATATATATATATATATGAAAAAGAATATGTGATAGAAGCCAAAAGGAGATCACACGAAATCAGGAATTCCGGCCACAGTAGAAAATAAAATATATATAAGCACTTATTTACACAGTAAATGTATTCTATTACAACAAAACATGGAAATATAAAAAAAGGAATCACTTACCTTAAAAATACAATTTTAATGTCTTTTAAGTAAAAATTTGAAACATTAATATATTAGTCATCCAAAAACCAACTCATATTACTTTTCGTCACGTTAAATAAGAAAAACGATATAGAAAATGATACAGCCTGGTTATTACTGAAAATCTAAAATTAACCAAATTAATAATGCTTTGTGTTTAAATATATATCATTGTAGGATCAATGCATTTAAGCAATGTCTGACTTACCTAATGTCTTAACACGATGACGCAAGAAACAGTAATGTTACCGATGAAGTTATATTATATTGTCTGATGGAGCTTATTCTTTGAATGGTACGTGTAAAGGGCTTGTCATTATTTTCTAGAACCGGAAAATGTAATAAAGCATTGAGTAATGGTCTATTTTTAGACACAACGTTAGCGGAACTATGTTTTAAAGCAGAACAATCAATAAATTCTCAAAATTGTTAACAAAGTGAAATTACGAAACAGTCTTTTCTTGTTCCAGTCCAATAAGCTGACTTAAATTAACAAAGAGTAAACACATATTTAATAAGATAATTCTTACTAAATAATCCTACATTTAATTATTGACTCATATCTTTTATTAAATCGTCATGGGGTCGTCCATAAAATACGTCAGGCGCCAAAGAGGGGGAGCGGGGTCAAGCATTTGTGACGAAGTGTGACGATGGGGAAGGGGAGGTTAAAGAAATGTGGCGTCACATCTACAAAAAAATAAACGCGCATATTTAAATACAATTTCAAATTAAATAATTCATTGCTTGCAATTTATTTAATGACGTTTTCAATGGCGTCTCGCGTGTTATCTGTAAAAGTTCTGACAAACTACAAGGTATTGTGATACAACTTTTCCCTCTGAACATGAAACAAAAATCATAAAAAACACACACAAAAAAAAGATTTCGGTTCTTTGAATAAATCAATGACAATAAGTCAACGAGTCTTTGAAATACGGCAACATTATTTACCGTATATACTCATTGTAAAGCCGAACTTGTTTTTGGACAAAATCTAGGAGGAAAGATTTGGGGGTGGGGGGAGGTCGGCTTACGAGTGGGTCAAAAGTGATTTCTCCTTGTACATTGAACATCGGTGTTGTTATTGTAGATTATTAAGGTCCATTTCTACATTATACAAGATTCAACTGCACTACTAGCAGCTATAAAATAATATTAAATATATGCAATTACCTTATTTCCTAATTTATTTATTTTTTTGAATTTTTTAATTAATAAACTGTTTTACAAATTTTGTTTTCATCAAAGAATTGTAATGTACGCGCTTTCGACACTTTTTACACCACACACCCCAAAAAAAAGAAAAACTATTACTCGGTAACTCTTGCCTAACAAAGAGCACAAAAACAAAGATAGGTAGTATGAAGTAAAACAATCATAATGACCGATTTAGTTGAAGTTTTAAAAAAAAGTAAACCATTTTGTTTAATATTTCCTATTATTTTTGGGGTCGGGTTACACACTTTTAAACTACTCTCTTCCAAAAGAATGAGTATATACGATAGGTACCAGTTGAGATGAGCCAATATATATTTTTAATTTTAAATTCACCCCCCCCTCTCTCATTCCCTTCTTCACTCCTATCACGACCATGTTTAAAAAGTAAGTAGCCTATTTGTTTTTTAAAAGTTTATTTTAGTTGTTTAAAGATATTTACTGTAATAACAAAAATATATGACAGTTTATTTGCTTTTTTTATTGAAAATAATTTGGACTTGATTAAAAAAAAGTTTAAGTTAAACGTTTGGTTTGTAAATGGTTGGTCATGTAATAACTGCATCGCCGTACGCAAGGGGGGGGGGAGGTTCGTACTTTCGAACAAACCCCCTTTTGCGAATGTGTGCCATTTTAAAAAAAATGTTTACATTATTGAGAGATTTGGGGATCCCACTACAGAATATGAGGGACCAGTGTTATGATGGCGCTGCATCATGTCGGGCGCTGTCTCAGGAGTTCAAGCGCGTATTCTGCGAGAGGCCCCTTTGGTGGTATACACACACAGCAGCAATCATGCTTTAAACCAAGTGATCACGCATTCGTTCAGACTTCCCGATGTGCGTAACATGATTGATGAATTAAAAGAAACTTCATTTTTTTTTAACAACAGTCCAAAGCGCGAAGCCTTGTTAAAAATCGTCATACAAACAAGTCGTTGACAGTGCTAAACGGAAGGCACTTACAGATTTGTGCAAAGCAAGATGGGCTGAGTGCTACGAAGCATACACACACTTCTATTAATCGTATGTTTTAATTTTTCACACTCTTGAGATAATTTCACTACCACGATGAAAACACATTTCAACGACCAAGGATTTGATCCAACTTTGACTACAAATGGTGATTGGGACAGGGACTGAAAGGAATAACAGTCGAACTTCAGAAAGAAGCGATTGATATAATTCTGGCAATGTCACTTATCAAAAACGTAAAGCAAGAGTTTAGAGAGATTAGAAAAAAAGTAGATTTTTATTTTGAAAACACTTAAGATCATATCATTATTATGGCGCAGTTTGTAGGAGCTGAAGCTTCAATGCCCAGAATTGCTAAGCAGCAAATCTAACGAAGCAATGTGTGCGTAGAAACGCCAATGCAACATTATCTGCGGAACTTAATTAATCTATTTCTGGAGCACATCACTGACGAACAAGATATGCGGTTATCTGTCATAACCAGAACATCCTCACAACTGTTAGCTCTTGTGCCACGTGCTGTTAGAAATTGTATGTATGAAGATCTGAAAGGCGATGTGGATTTATATGAGCAAGATCCGCCTTCACCAGAAGTGCTGCCCGAAGAGTTTACCGAGTGGAAATTGAGGTTCAGCCAATGGGAAGAGTCAAAGCTACCAAAAGAATTGCACAGAAGCTATAAAACATTGCAATGAATATATGTATCCAAATATTTATTGCTTACTGAAAATCGCGCGTGTGATTCCTGTGACTATGTAACTTGTTTACATATTACTATATCTTGTAGGCAATCTCTCAATACATAACCTTACATCCAATATTCCTCTGAAGAATCGCTTTCAATAAAACAACTTTAATATGTATATTATGTACAGAAATATTAAGTTGAGGTTATACAACGTGGATTCCTGAGGCACACATTTTCCGCCATTGACACCGAAATAAACTCTGACCCCGTTCCCACACTTTCTCTCACGTGACCTCTCCGTCACTAATCATGTGATTCACACGTGACATTCACCTCCCCCCCCCCATCCTTCAAAAAAATGTTTATGAAATACAACATTGTTGGTCTTAATAAAATCATATTAATCTATATCTATATTCAAAGCTTAAACATGTATTATCATTGGACAATCATTACTTTACACACAATATCTAGACATGAAAATCAAAAAGAAAAAATCTTTAGGACTGCAACAGTCTGCATGTGCTGCAAAAATGAAAATGGAAGTTTAACACAACTATCATTTTGTGCAACTAAAATATTTTTAACATTCAATATTTTTAAAATTAAAATTAAATATATTGTCCATTGGAATTCAAACACTGCTCCTTGTCTATGGTTTACTGAATAAAAATACTAATATTAATACAGTCTCTTGTTTTATCATTTAAAATTTCACAGAATGTCTGTTTAATACATTCTCTGGTTTTATCATTTTGGAATTCACAGAATGTTTTTATTAATTGCCATTCTACTTAATATGTCTGCAACCACATTGTCTTTCCCTTAAGAGGTTTAATGTCAAATTTGTAGTCGGCTAATAGCTTGGCCCATCTGTATACTTTTGCGTTGCTGATTTTCTTCTTGTTGAATGCCACAAGTGGTTTGTGGTCTGTTAGAAGAGTGAATGTTCTACCTAGAAGGTATTTTTGAAGTTTTTGTAAATCCCACACTATGGCTAAACATTCTCTTTCTGTGGTGCTGTAGTTACACTCTGTTTTTGTCACATTTCTGCTCATATACTGTATAGGATGTAAAATAACATCATGTTCTTGCATGAGGCACGCTCCTAATGCAATTGAAGATGCATCAGTTGAAAAAATGAAAGGTTTGGCCCATTGAGGTGTAACCAAGATGGGTTACTTCCTAAAAGCTTCCTGAATGTTCTCCAATGCGTTGAGGCAATCTCCTGAAAACTGAAATTTTCGAATATCTGTGTTTTTTGTAATTTCTGTTAGTGGGTGAACAAATTCTGCATAATTTGCAATGAAAGGTCTGTAAAAGTTACATAGTCCCAGCAGGGCTTGCACTTGTTTATTAGATTTTGGAACTGACAGATTTAAGATCTTGTTTTTATTCTCTGCAGTAGAAGTGACTGCACCACCTCCTATTCTGTATCCCAAAAATCAATATATTTCTTTCCAATATTGATCTTTTCTGGTGAAATTGTCACATTATGTTTCTTGAGTCTATCCAGTACAGCTTCAAGTGTATGGATATGTGTTTCCTAAGTTTTAGTGTGGATATATGTCGTCTACATAATGTACCCCATTTGGAATGCCTTGTAACATCACTTTCATAAATCTGCTAAAAGTGGCTGTACTGTTTATTAGTCCAAATGGCATCACTAACCATTCATAAACTTCATCCATGGCTATGAATGCAGTATATTTTACAGAATCAGGATCCACATTTATCTGCCAAAAACCTCTGTTTAAGTCAAATGTAGTGAATATTCTGGAATTACTAATTCTGTCTATAATGTCTCTTGGGTCTCCAATAGGTTCATGGTCCAATTTTGTAATTTTATTCAATTGTCTGTAATCACAGCATAGTCGAATCTTTCCATTCGTCTTTGTTACTATAACAGTTGGTGAGGTATAGTTGGCTTCAACTGCTTATCTTATTTTGTTTTCTTTGAGTAGGTAATCAATTTCTTGTTTTACTGTGTCTCTATGTGCCATTGGAATAGGGTATAGTTTAGTCTTGAAAGGTTCATATTCTAATACTTGTATCTTATGAGTCACAGTTTTTGTGTTTCCTGTTTCTTTTGTTATGACACCTTTGTATTTTTGTAAAATTTTCATCACTCTGTGTTTCATATTATCGGGTATGTCAGATGATAATCTTTCACCGTCAGGGCTGTTCTTTTTCATTGTACTGTCATTTTAATCAGTTTCTTTGCTGATGATATTTACGGTTTGCTTTTCTTCTTTATTGTCCCCATATGCTCTTTCTTAGTTTATCATTATGTAATTGTTTTACATGTCCTTTTATATTGATACTATATGTGACATCACTAAGTTTTTCTTAAATGTTGTATGGACCTTCCCATGTGATTTCATTTTTTGCGTTTGGTAACAATACTAAGACTTGTTGTTCTGGCTCAAATGTTCTTAATTGTCTGTGTTTATTTTTGATTTCACTATGTCTTGTACTTTGCTTGATTCGTCTTTGTTTTGCTGTTTCAATACTGTAGAGTATTGTATCTCTAGTTTCTTACATCAGCTGATATCTGTCCTGTATGGCATCTTGTTTGCTTATAAGCTTTTCCTTGAAATTTCTCAAAGGACTTGCAGGGTTTAGACCAAACATTAACTCAAAAGGACAAAAACCTGTGATTTCATGTTTGCTGCTGTTGTATGCAAATAGTAATAAAGGTAAATATTCATGCCATCTGTCTTCATGGTCTACTGTAAACTTTAATAGCTTATTCTTAATGGTTTTGTTTAGTCTTTCAATCACTCAATTTGATTGTGGATGGTAAATGGTGCTGTGCGCTTGTGTAATATGTAACATTTTCATAATAGCTTGTGTCATCTTTCCCTTGATTTGACCTCCATTTTCTGAAAGAAGGATTTGAGGAAAACCATATCTGCTGAAAACATTAAGTAATTCATTGCATATACTTTCTGCATCTATTCGCTTCAGTGGAATAGCTTTCCCCCATCTGGTGTCTATGATCACTATGGTTAGAGCATACATATGTATCTTCTTTGATATCTTTTTAAATGGTCCTATTAGGTCTATGGCAATTTTCTTAAATAAGAAGTTTGCCTTGTCAGATGACTGTATTGGCGATGTGTGTTTTCCATCTTTGGGATTACGTCGTAGACACACTGTACATGTATTCTTTTATCTGCCTAGTCATTTTAGGCCAGTAAAAAGTTTCTGCTATTGTAGCAATTGTTTTCTAGGCGCCCATATGTCCATCTAGAGGACTGTCATGTGTCATTTTAATGATGATTTCCTGTAACTTTTTTAAAAAGAACAACTATTTTGCATGTACTTGCTTTTGCAATGTTTATCAATATGCCTTTATCTAGTTTGTAATTATTGTTGTGGCCTGTTTCATTGTCTTTGATGAGTTTCATTTTTATTTCCATAATTAGGTTATCTTCTTCTTGTAGTTGTTTGAACTCTTGTTTTGACATCAGGTGACTTCCTATTTCAAGTTTCTCATCAACTTCAATGTCTATGTTCTCTTTTCTTTTTGTGGTGGTTCTTGTTTGTACAGTAGCACATAATTGATAGCTGTTGTCACACCAAGCCTTGAATACTTCATCAGAATTGTCAACAACACCTTCAATAATCCATATGATGAGATCACAAATGGCATCTTTCAAAACTATGGCTCGAACTTCACCTTGAAACCAGGATGAGTTGATGGTAAAAATTGCAGTTGGACACTCTCTTTTTGTGCCATCAGCCATTATTAGTGTGTCTTTTTGCCCATCATATTCTTCTTCTTCAACCATCCTACTATGGACCACAATCGTTGTGCATCCAGAGTCACGAAGACACATACATTTTCTATCGTTGATGTAAACTGGGTAGAATTTCAGCGTTCCATGATCCTCCATAGTGGCCACAATATTACTAGATTTGATTCATCTTGTTTCATTTTTCCTTTATCATCTCCATCTTGGTAGTCATTCCTTCTCTATTGCTGATCATAATTTCTGTATCTTGAGTCATGATTATGTCTGCCTCTCCATGATCTTCTACCTTTGCTTTCAAAATGACCTTGTCTTGATCTTTCTTCTGCTCTATTTCTTATAGGGCTGCCATTAGGTGACACCCTATTTGGTTGTCCTTTATTGTGGTAACACTGTCTCGCCATATGTCCTGGATTGTTACAGTACCAGCAAATAGTTTTTCTGTTACCTTGGTTTGGCAGACTCTGGTTTCTCATTCCTTGTCTTTTTTTATTGGGTTTTAATTTGTATTGCTGCAAAGATATCTTGTCTCTTATCCATTCCCACATTTGGATGAGAGTCCTTGAATGTGAGTAATGCGTTTGTTAGCTCTGCTTGAGTACGAACTTTCTTATCAGTTAAATATGTGAATAGAGCTGGTGTTGCATTTTCTAAGAACTTGTCAATTAACACCATGTCTAGTATGGCCTTTGGATTGCTTGTATCTATTGCTTTAATTTCCAGCCACTTTGTTAATTTAACTTGTGCTTAATGCTCTATGATCTATGGATCTTTGTCCATCTTGATTCTCATTTCATGAAATTCTTTTCTATAATCAATTTCTGACTTTTCGAAATGACATAGAAGTGCCTTTTTGACATTTTGATATATGCTTTTGTCTTCTTTGGCTATACTGTTGTAAGCTTCAAATGCTTCTCCAGTTAGTTGAGTCAACAATTCTGCTGGCCAATCTTCTTCATCATAACCTTTCATGGCCATTATAGATTCAAAATAATCCAGATAAACATCCATTTTTTTCTTTCTGGCTATCCTATTTTCTAGCTTTGATATTGTCCTTCGGTGCTGACTTTCTATTTGTGTCATTACCAGGATTGTGACCTCTACTCTCTAAATTAATCGTAGTCTTAAGTTGTCATTTTTAAGTTGTTCAAGTTCTTTTCTTGCAGCTCTTTCTTCTCTTTCAATTATTTGTTTTTGCCTCTCTTCTCCTTTGGCTATTTTTCGCATCTCTTCTTCTCTGTCTATTTTTAGCTTCTCTTCTTTTTTGGCTACCTTGACTTTACCTTCAACAAAGTCTGTCAATTCTTTTCCACTTAAGCCACATTATTTAGCTATGGCAGTGAATTTAGTAATACACGTTTGTTATTTGGAATGTTTTGAGTCAAGCAATTCGGTAAGGAATGTAAGTATTTATTTATTAAGATATAAATCTTCCAAATGAAAAATCTTGAATTTAAAATACGTTAAGTCCAAACAAGTGACTCATCTAAACCATTAAATTTGATTTTGACAAAATGAGGCAACAAAGCATCCTCACATGGGATCTTCAGCATACTTTATATATACGCTCCCTCAGATTGAAAAATCACATCCGATGGTCCAAAGTTTTGAATAAAATAGGTCACTTAGTAAAATTTACAATTACCGAATTTTAGAGTAGTTTTTAGACACTTTAGGCAGTTCACTCCATTAATCCGAAATTCCAATTATCACTCTTTCCCCACAATGAATAGATACGAATTCCGTTTCTTGATTTATAATTCACACTAACACAGTTGTTAATAATCCATAACTTCTCAAGTTCAAGGTTTCTTTACAGTTCTTTCTTGGAATTATTAGTAATGGCCTGTGTCACGTGGACATCGTGTGCTCAATCTGCCTTGTCCTAGATTCAGTGTGTGTAGTTATGCAGTAAGGCAAGCCGCCATTTGAAAAATGATTGTATCAAATATTTCATTGAACCACACAAGTTTATTCACAGTTGCTTACAAACTTGAATATTCACAAATAATGATGGCTCACAATATTTCTTCTTTTAATGAATACTTTCCTTTTTGAAACACACAATACTGGTGACTACCACGAACCTCATTTTCTGTACCTTGTTCACTCAGGATTAATCATAATTAATGGTAATCAGTTAGCACTTTTCACTTCTTGACACCAATGTAACTTGTTTACTTATTACTATATCTTGTAGGCAATCTCTCAATACATAAACTTACATCCAATAATCCTCTGAAGAATTGCTTTCAATAAATCAACTTTAATATGTATACTATGTACAGAAATATTAAGTTGAGGCTATACAACGTGGATTCCTGAGGCACACACTTTCCGCCATTGACACCGAAAAAAAACTCTGACCACTTTCCCACTCTTTCTCTCACGTGACGTCACTAATCATGTGATTCACACGTGATAACTTCCTTCGGGTGTGAGCGAAGGTTCAGTGTACTCCAACGTTTGCACAATTACCTAAAATATTCAAAGGTGCAGGGAAGGCTTACAGAGCTTGCATTGATTCATCACTACCCTTTCAATATCAATAAAAACAGTGTTTTAAAGATATTTGTTAACATAATCCCAAGAAGGATTTACATCGAAGATCTTCTAAAATAAATCTCATAACATCGTGGTCTTCCACCTTTTCATTTCTGTACCATAATGTATGTAATTCAAATTCTTTAACGCTTTCGCCTACAGATTTTATTAGTAATAAGAAATTAAATTAATGATCTAGTAATTCCATTTGTATATATAATACTATTTAGGAAGCTTTTATTTACAGTGTTAATTATTTATTGTATGAAAACTTACTTTTTTGGTCACTGTTAGCCTGAAATTATTTCCTTTTTTTTTAAATATTTTTTTTGTTTCTGGTTTTTTTGTTTGTTGCTGTTGTTGTTTTTTTGTTTTTTTTAAACCAGGCAAAAAAGACGAGAAGTTTAATCAACGCCCTCAATAATTCTTAGGTACAGAATTATTGATTAAACATTCTCATCCAAATTTGAAGTCATAGCACCATATATTGTAGGTACAATCAAACATTTCATAAGGAGATTAATTCGTTCCAGAGTCTCACTCGTTCAGTGGAACACTCGTTATACGAAACAATTTTTCCCATACAAATCAATGTAAAATACGATAATACGTTCTATGCTGAAAAAAATACTCATTTTTTCAAAAAAATATCACTAACCTTTATTCAAATACAATTATTTATGAATTGTTAAAGAGTGAAACAATTAGAAAAAAATTTAGATTTTAAACAAAAAACGTAAACAAAAATATGAAATTAGTACAAATAATTATTGCTTTTTACTAGAAAACTAGTAAAGACATTTGTTTTTGTAGACGTTTCACAATTTGACGAAAATGTGATGTAACCGTTTCGTAGACATTCTTGACACTCCATTTGAAGCACCCATCTCCTTAATTGTTCTTGAGAATAGTGCAGATCGTTGATGTTGGTCGATTTTAGTTGCGCGCTAGATTCGCAACCTTGTTCTCGTTTTTCAATGTTTTTTCGTTTTATTTTAACAGTTACTTTTTTTTCCTTTCTTATGATTGTCTTCATGTGTTTTTTTTCGAAGATAATTTATCAATTTATAAAAGTTAGCACATAATTTTTTTTTACAAATACTGTCTTAATACACAATTTGTAAAATCGGTTGATCCCATACGAAAACAATACGCTAACAGACCGAGTGCTTAACACATAATAATACATAAGGGCGGAAGTGCCGGCTCACTAATGAATTTCCATGAAAATGGGAGTTTCCCTTTCTGCGTCACTCGTTATGCGAATCTTCGCTCGTTAAGGGAGCAACTTTTTCCATAAATTTTGCTCGTTATGCGAATATCTCGTTATGAGAAGTGCTCGTTATGAGAGGTTGTCTTATTTTAAAATGAAATGCTTTCCCGACAAGTTTGTGAACCCCCCTTAAAAAAAGTCTGAGTACGGGCTTGAACTTTTACCACCCGCCCACAGGTAGAAACGCGCCTTGCTGAAATAATTTAACAAACTCGCGCCCATTCCCTTGTGTTTCTTGTGTAGGCCTAGCTGAAAAACTGATTTAATAAGACGTACAAAGTGTCAGTATGTAAAGCTTATCAATTAATAAAACAAACCCGTAAAAACAAAGTTTTTGACTATAAATCCCTTATATATGAGACATAACTAACAGTATTGATTATTTTCAAACATTTTCAGACTGACAGCGAGTGATGTCCCTTGTCTTTAATAAATGGGGGTGGGATGTGAGGGGGTGTCGGAACGACGGTCGGCGTCAACACGACGGTCGGCGTCAACTCAAACTCACGTGGAAGTGGGAGAAAAAAACAATAACAAACAGTGAATTTAAATTACATACCTCATATTAGGATAAACTAAAAATGCTTTAATTTAATTACAGTACGATCGATCGATCTGAAATTTTGATACGATGCATTGTTAGGTAAGTCGGGTCCGTGTACCAAATTTCAGCTCGATCCGATCACGGGAAGTGTGTCATTTTCGACTTTTGTTTTTCCGCCCGCCCGCCGAGCCCAAGACAGAGACGGCCGCGAAGTTAATATAAGGGATTTAATAAAACAAACTTGTAAAAACAAAGTTTTTGACTATAAATCCCTTATATATGAGACAGAACTTAAAGTATTTACAAATATCTACAGACTGAATCTGTCTTTACTCCCCTTTGCTTTTAACCCAAAAAGGGTGGGGTGGGGGTGGGAGAGGGGAAAGGTCTTGTCACCGATCGCTGGGCCAAGTTCACCGTGAAACGCCAAATGTAAACAAAAGCACGCCGCTTTACCTGGTTTAAGCACGAGACGTGTTCACACCGGTGGCTGGCCTGAAGTCAAGTGACCCGTAAAATGTAAACGATAGAGACCTCTATATATAGTTTATATAGATAAACTAAAAATGCATTAATTTAATTACGGTACGTTTGATCGATATGAAATTTGGATACGATGCATTGTTAGGTTAGACGGGTCTGTGTGCCAAATTTCAGTTCGATCGGATCACGGGAAGTGGGTCATTTTCGACTTTTGTTTTTCCGCCCGCCAAGCCCATGAGAGAGATGATGAGAGAGATGATGAGAGAGATGATGAGAGAGAGACAGAGAGAGACGGCCGTGAAGTTAATATAAGGGATTTAAAAAGTTACTACTGTCGCCAATGTTCCTTTAATCTGCGTGGTTGCGCAGTCACGCAGTTCTCTGGCCGACGCCACGCAGAGGTTTAGAATATCCACGCAGCAGATTGTGTAGTATTGCACAAAAAATGGATGCTGTGCAATTTTGCTACGACTTTTTTTACTAGTCTTATATTAGCTTGCTTTGTAAGTTTAATCGGAACCGTCCGTCCAACCGTCCAACTATTTGTTTATAATTTTTTCACGTGCCCAGTTCACGCGTTGACGCCGACCGTCACTGTTCACACCCCGTACCGTCCCTGCGCCCAGGGGAGATAAAAACCAGGGGAGATAATTCTGTTTCAGTCTGTAAATGTCGCGTTTGAACATAAACACTACTTTTAGTTATGTCTCATATATAAGGGATTTATAGTCAAAAGGTAAGCTGGCTTTGTACTTACTGTAAAATGCGTAGACTAAAAAGTAGAAAATTAGTGCATTTTTAATATAAGACTAGTTTTTAAAAAGTGTTTTTAAGGTTAATTATTTAACTTTGCAGTTGCACACGAACTACGAACCGTAGAGGGAACATTAACCACCGCCTAGCGGACATAAACATTCAAGCTGCTGGGCCCTATGACCTGACTTAACGTTACGTCATTGTTGTTGACCTTTTGTTTGAATGTTCAATTTACTTCAGTTTTAGTTTATGAGAATGGCGGATGCATTTACAACAAAAAAAAAGATTTTAGAGCACAATATAATGTTTTTGGAAGTATGCTATTGGCAACTATGTGATCTAAGTTGCATGGATGGTGACTAGGTTGCATTCTATAGCAGTCATGACTGCGAACACTATGCTGCATTTTGGACGAGTACCCGCGCAGCTTTTTTCAATAATATTGACAGCACTAGTTATAATTAGGGATGTAACGCATTTCGGCTCCGACAAATTTGGAATCCGGCTATTTTTTACAAATCTGGCTCTGGCTACGGCTCCCACATAATTTCATTTCATAAATCCGGCCAAATCCGGCTGGTCATGGAGCCATAATATATATATAATGGCTCCGGCTCCTTCAATTCCGGAATTCGGCCATTTTTGCAAATCCGACCCATTTCAGCTCCGGCAGGATTTCACTTCTTAAATCTGTCCGAATCCGTCTCCGGCCGGATTTTGGACCTTTGAATCCGGTACACCCCTAGTTACGATATTAAATATATTGCAGACTTACACTAAATACATATTTAAATGTCAAAAGATATTTGCGACGTGTATGTTTTCAATTAGAAAATATGGCTTGGGGGGGGGGTCCAAAGCTTTGTGACGTAACATTGGAGAGGGGGGTCAAAAATCAGCCATAATCGCGTGATGTCATTTATGGACGGCCCATATGACATTTTCCCCCAATAAAAGCCACAATATTTATATTGATAGATTTTCGCCATTAGATAACAAGGACTTTTGTAATAAATACATCAAGTCTTTTAAAGTGAAAAAAACTATTTATATTTAGTTGCTGCTAGCAACAACAAAAATAAATAATAATAATAATAATACTGACACATAGTTCATTTGTCTGTGTATGTGTTTTTGTGCGTATAACAGTTTTCTAATGATAGACGCTTAATAAATAAGAGATTCAGAAAAAATAATTACTATTGTTTGATTCGCAAGAAAGCGAGTAAAGTTAAAATTACGAATAGTATGCAGATACCGTTTTTGGTTAGAGATAAATAAAACTTCGGAGCGGATTATTTAGTTGCCTTAATATCTTTTCTTCGAAATTTGATAATGTTGTTATGTAATGATGTTTTTAACAACATAAATATTCCTTAGTTAATTTTTTTTAAGCTTTCATAACTATATTTATATAATTTCAGACTATGATAGCTAGCTGGACATATATTAATAGGTTAACAATGTATAATATCTCATCTCTTTATTTTAAAAAAGTTAGTTTTGAACTTTGGATTTTTTAAACTAGATAGCTACTGACATAATAAATGTTCCCAATAATAACTGTACAAACATTAACATAATAAATAGAGGGCAAGCTTATTTATGTTAAATTAGTGAGAGAGTAAATGATACAATTTAACAATTTATTAAACAAAGATTTATGTTTTGAAGTTTTGAACAGTTGGCATGTAATTTGGTTAATGTGAATTGCGATGAATTAAAAATTTAAACTAGAAAAAAAAATACTATTTATTGCGTGCCTTTGTCATATGAAGACATCAAGGGAAGAAGCGGCGTTATTACATTTTTAAATTTTTTTTTAGTTATCCCCTCTATCTGATAGAGGTTTAATGTAAAAAAAATAAGGAGTGTGATGTGACCCTATGAAAACATAAATGTATTTTTTTAAAATAAATATTAAGTCTGTACAATTTTTAACTTTGAAACCTTCATATCTCAATCCTACAAACATGGAACTATTTTAATCCATCATATAGAATAGGACTGCGATAAATCTTTTTATCCATTGCATAAGACATAGGACATAAGGAGCTAGAGCAATCTCTTGCATTAAGATAACCATGAACATTTACCGTGATTGTTTAATAATTAATTTGTCAACGAATTTTAAAATGTTCCTTGAAAATTTCGTACTTTTTTAAAAATCCTTTATATTAACTCGTGGTGTCTGCGGCTGACCGACCGACCTTGCTTGCTTGCTTGCTTGTCGCCAAAACTTTTGATCGATTTTTAACCCACTTGCTCGCAAGATAGCGAGCTGAAATTTTGCTGGCAGTTTTGTACCAATGATAAAAACAATGTATCAAAATTTCAGATCGATCGCATGTACCGTAATTAAATTATTGAATTTTTAGATTATTTTATTTATCCGTATGTATTATGCTATTTTTTGAGATAGAGCGTCGCGGTGCGTATTATATTGAACAACCTTTCTGTCGCGCAATAAGGTGCGTATTTTATTGACAGCTCTTTTTATAAACATATTCCTGATCGGTGCGCATTATATTAAACATGTTTTACGACACAACTGCAATTTTGTATTTCTGGATGGTCTGGCGCTGCGTATATAATGAACATTCTTTTTAATTACTTCTCGTACATAAAGGATTTATAGTCAAAAACTTGGTTTTTTACGGGTTTTTCTTATTACTTGAATGTATTAACATTGAACTGATTTATAGTTTGAATTTCTCGAATGTAGTTAGTGTTTAGGTGATTAAAATGTGACATTCATCGAACAATGATGAAACCCAGAAGGATGAATATGTTCATTTAAAAGCAAAACATGTAAAGTGCAGCGTAACCTTCAGCTTACAAACAAAATAGCGTCACCAAGTATACTACTTACCAATTAATACTTTTTCCGGACAACATAACTGTACAGTTATATTTAGCATGTATGTAATGAGGTGGTTTATTTAAGAAAGAAACGTTTAAACATTGGATACGTTATTGAGTGCATTATTAAATATTGATTAGTATTTCAATTAGTAGCATGTTTTATTTCAAATTCACTTATATATCCTTGATGAGGTGTAAATAAAACAAACAAAAAATACTTCTAAAATATTTGCATTTGATATAATTTTTTTATATACTATGATTTGTATCACCTAAACTTATTTTATTATGCAACTCTGTAACAAACTCCCAAATGAATGTTTTTTAGATAAAATTTAGTAAAAAACCTACTTCAACCTTAAAACAGTTGTCATATTAGGAAACGATCTTTGATATAGTAATGAAATAAGTTCGTTGTGACTGGAAACTGGCTTGGTAGAAAAAAAATTGTTATATGGAAAGGATATGCGAGAGCCAGACATGATCTTTAACATTGTTTTCATGTAGTACTGAGTAGACTGCCCGCAGTTTGCGTGTATATGTAACTATTATGTTTTGAAAACAAAGAACTGTTTAATACGGAAATTGTCTAGATCACTTGAAATGAACTCTGATGAATTTTAGCCAAATTTTAAATTAAATTGTATTTCCAACTTACATACGTTGTATACATTGTTAGCTATCCCATTATGTCACAGAGTTCGCCGTGTCTAGATACATTTCATATTTTACGCGTTTATAATATAAAATATGCTTATATGACAAACTTTATTAATACGCCACCCCTATACAACCAATAAAAAGAAGTCCATTAAAGAAATTATTACCTCTAACTTAATGCAAACAATAAAGAAAATGTGTTTCAGTGTCATATATTTAATAACACAATATTTTCAAAAAGGAACCTATTTTATCAAGAGTATATTCAAGAAAGAACAATAAAATATTTCGTTTAAATTTATCATATAATTTGTAGAATTTGTAGTATATGATGTATAAAATTTAAATAATCAAAAAAAAATATCAATAAAAAAAATAAAATAGTAAAAATTAGACATAATGCCGATTGTGGATAAGTGAACATGTTTCCTACAAATCCTTGCTTCTGTGACCTGTAGAGCACGATCATTTCTCTCCTCCTCCACTAGAGAAATGAAAAACAGAATAACATACACCGAACACGAATACTATTGATTATATCTTTTCTTAAACATAATATTTGATTGCCAAATAATGATGTTTCAATTTAAAATGTAAAACAAAAAAGAAAAGAACAAATGTTATAAAGATGTTCAATTTCAGATACTTTTAAAAGTGAGAATAATTTTATTTAGATTAAAGTAAAATGTAAAATAATATTTCGATACTAGAAATAGTTTTTATTAGTATATAACTATACACATAATCAATACTTACAAAATGGCAAGAAAATATTCAAATCAATATCTATTTCAGTATAATAATTACAGTTTACCAAGTGTTAAATATTAAGACGTCACAGATTCTTTAAAACGTGTTTTTTCACTTCATATTTTCTTTACATAAACATGTACTACATCTACAATTTTTATTGCAAAATATGTTGAATAAAAAAGCCTAAAAAATATATATGTTAAATATCTGGAAATCGTATTTCTAACTAATACTTGTAACTAAAATATTCGTTAAGCTCTAAGAACTACATTTTTTTCTAAATTTAAAGACAGAACAACATTTTTCAAATTAAAGTATATCAGACAAAAATGTATTTTAACAAAAGAAGAAAGAAATGGAAAAAATTAACTTCACTTTTGTTTCTAAATAAATTATTTTCCTAAATGATGTGCTATTTTTTTTTACCTACTCTTATGTTCAGATGTTAATTTACTTAAATTTGTTTAACTTATAATAATATTTTTGACAGTAAGTTAAATTGTTTAAAATAATTAATAAATAATACCACAATCCTTTGAGGCTATATATATATATATATATATATATATATATATATATATATATATATATATATATATATATATATATATATATATATATATATATATAAATATATATACATATAATTATATATAATTAAATTCAAGCAATTTTTGACTATCCAGTTTCTTTTGAATTTAATGTTTTTTTTAAAATCTAGAAATCTAGGAATTACAAGTGGACAAATTTATATTTCATGTAGCTTTTTTATTAATTGTTTATTTTATTAGGTTAACATATTTATATAATGGTATAAGTGCAAAAGAAATAGTTACCTTTTTTATTATGCTTCAGAATTAACAGTTACAGCAACCTCCCGAGCAACAATTATTGCATGACATATTGCAAGTCATTTGGGAATAAATTGCTCCTATCGATAAATAAATTATTTTCCGTTTTATTTTTAAAAAAACCCACTAAATTATAAGAAATTACAAAAACATTTGCTAACAAACATTAAACAATAACATAAAATGATACATTTTTTTTAAACAAATGATATTTTAAAGATAAATATTATTATTTAACATTTATTATTATTTGAATAAATATATATTTTATTTTAATATTGGACTACTTTTTCATTGCTCGAGATTATATTTACAAAAGAAAAGTGGCTACATCATTTTTTCTTGTGACTGAAAACTTACCAAGTAAATGCTCTGTAACAAATCTTATCTGATCTATTACAGAAGATTATTGCCTAGTATACATAGAATATGGTATTTATTTTTACATATAATCTACAAGGAGTAAGATAGGTCTACGGACATTAACGATTAATTTCTCAATTAACACTTTAAAATTTAACGACTTAATTATTTTAAAAGACCGATCAATTACAAATTATTGGAAGTCAAAAAGTAGATTGCGGCCTATAAAAAATACATTTCCTGACGATACCACGAACATTTTGGTTTTAAACTATTGACGGACGGTAATGTTCAAAATGTAAATAGTTTGCCTACCATGGTTCTAACACTAGGCCTACTTATCAAACAAAATGAAAAGCGTATTAAGCTAATGGCAGTAATGGAGTCTGACTCAGAGACAGAAAATGACGACAGCTCTTCTGATGAATTACTGCATTAAAAAATGGAGATAAAGTTCCTAAAACCATTAAACCTCTACAATGGTGGAACCTTAATGAACACTGATATCTGATTATGTCATTCCTTGCCAAGAAGGTTTTGTGCATACCAGTTACCTCAGTTCCATGTGAATTATTGTTCAGCTTGGCTAGTTATATTGTCAACTACACCTGCTTATCACTTGAATCAAATAATGTCAACACACTTCTCTTTTTGTGTTGTTAGTTAAAAGATGACATATAAAGGAGACAATACAGTGTTATTTAGATTTTCAACAAGAAAGTTGAATAAGTGCTACTTATGAAATATAAATTTTAATTTTTTGCCTGAATCGAAATTAACAATTAATTAATCGTTATTTTTCAAAAAGTTCCCGATTAAATTTAAATTAATCAATAACGGCCTTTGAAGTATATGTTTATTAAAGGAAAAGAAGAAATGAAAGCTAAAGATGTTCAAAAGTGACCAAAGAAAGGAAATCGTCGATTTGTAACAGGTATTATGGCAAAATCATATGTGATGTATAACACAGACATAAGGTAAAAGATGTATCCAATAGAAAAAGAGAAGTCTTTAATGAAATATTTAATGCTTTTTTTCAAACTCTTATATTTTACCCCGTTTTTATTAACTTGCTTTCATTGTTTTCGTTCCTGTCTGTCCGCAATTTTTTAAATTTGCCAACGTAAATTTAAACCACTTTTGATTGCCCTAGAGAGCTCAAAATTTTAACACAAATAGATCTTGGCAATTTAAATTAATGCATTTTTTAAAGTTTATCTCTATATAAGAATCTGTATCCGACAGCCGTTGTTAGATTTCACGTTCCGAGTTCACCCCGTTACCTCATCGCCGTGGCATTAAAACGTTGGGCGTGCGCTGATGTGGTGTTTGGTAAAATAAATAGAGGTGAAAAAATATTTTTTAACAACCAGGTACTTATAATTGGATGAAAAAGAATAAAATAAATAGAGGTGAAAATAAGATTTTTAAAAACCATGTTTTTATAAGTGGACCAAAAAGAAGAAAATAATGTGATTTAATATGAATAAAAACGTGGGGCGGGTGCTTCAAAATTCCATTCTAATTTAGAAATACAACACAAAGATAGATGTTTGGTATAAAAATTAAAGATTGATAATTTAGAAGGCAAAAGAGAGATCTATAAATGAGAGATTTAGTGAACTGCTTTTGTAAAACCTCATAAGCACCCGCCCCACAGTTTTAGTCATATTAAATCAAATTATTTTCTTCTTTGTAGTCTACTTATAAAAACGTGTTTTTTAAAAATCGTATGTGTCGATGACCAACAATGGTCCTTGCATTTCACTTGCATTGTTCCTACACATACTAACGTGAGATTCGTAGTGTACTGGTTATATTGTCCGCCTTATACCGGGAAGGTCCTTGGTTCAAGCCCCAGCGAAAACATTATTTTTTTAATTTTTAAAAATGTCTGTTTGTGCCCGTTCTTTTACCCGTTTATTGCCAACACTAGCTGACCCGCGGTGTAGCATACGCCACTAGTGGTTTAGTGACGGGTGAAGACTTCCTGAATTACACATTTGTCAAAATGGGGTGGTTGTGGGCAAACGACTGTGAGTGAATGAAAAGAAGGAACTCTGGAGTGACCCGCGGCTTAGCATACGCCGCAGACTTGCTCATCACAGACAGTGCAAAGAACGGTATGGGGGGTGAGAGTACAGACACAAAAATCAGCACTGGGTAAATAAAAAATAGCGAGTAAACGTAAAGACATGCACACTGAGTTTGTTGTTACCCGCCTCCAATTTAATACTACAATCCCTTAAACATAAACTGTGATTGGCCAACCCTAGCGAGGGTTAGTAATATTTATGGTTTTATTTGCGTGTTGTTGTTGTTGTTTTTTTTGGTTTTTTTTTAAAACCGATTATCGATTATGTAACTCCGATTTTAAACCGATAATTGTTTTATAGCTGACTTCATAGAAGGTAGGGATGTACCGAATCTCGCCTGCAAATGTCTCGTAAACCAACACTGAGTATGCAGCCCCACCCCCCCCAAACCGACGTTCACTCGCGTTGTTTTGATGTCTTCGTGCTGTAGTTTGTGTCCGTTCTTGCTCCACTTTCTTTGCACTCTCCATGAGCAAGTCTGTGGCGTATGCTACGCCGTGGGATGTCTAGTATATAAATATTTCACCTAAACGAGTATGTGCAAGTAAGCATGACGAATAACCCTCGCTGGTGTCAACTAATCACAGTTAACGGTTGACAAGCGAAGGTAGTGGAGGGGTGTGGCATGTCTTGAGACCAGCAATGCTTTTTGAATTCACTTTCGTTGTTCCTTTACAGAGTACATTTATTACGTAGTGTAGTGGTTATTACATACACCTGACATGCGGAAGGTCTTAGATTCAAGCCCCAGCGGCAACATTTTTTTTTAAAAATTAAAAATGTTTCTACCCGTTCTTTTCCCCATTTTCTTAGCGAACATAAACACCATTTCGCATGTATTTCACGGGTAAAACTTCGATTGATGTTATACCAATTCCTTCATCAGGTAACTGTTTGTTTCTATCGGTCGCATATTTCTGGGAAAAGATCAAAGACGAAGTTGTTGCTCTCCTATTTGGCTACATGGCTGTAATATTTGTTTCTTAACATAGGGAAAACTTTGGCGATGAGCTCTCCGATGTTATCAGTGACGGAAACGTAGTCATACACTCTCAACAATGCGCTATGTACATGAATACTTTAGGATTATATGTTGACAAAGCAGAAATTGTGCCGATGTCCGAAATACTTGCCAAAAATGCTTCGGCGGTCTCCCAACGTTCACTCGCGTTATTTCCATTTGTTCGTTCTACTGTTTGTGTAAGTTCTCCCCCTCCCCCTTTTTTCTGTGCCCTATCTATGAGTAAGTTTATGGCGTTTGCTACGCCGCGGGTCAAATTTAGTTAAACATATTCTTAATACACTTTTTTAACTTCAAGAATTCAAATTGTTTTTTTTTAATTATTAAATATAGTAAACATTTTACATATTAAATGTACAAATATGGCTTCTAAAATGAGCTAATAAGTACTTAAAAAATTACCTATACATCCGCTTGGGCCCCCTCCACTAGCTGTAAAAGATGCATAATTTCATATAATTACAACCAAACACACCTTATTGTTTTACATATGTTATAGTTTTCAAACTTTTAAATAAACTCTTATTTATATATATATATATATATATATATATATATATATATATATATATTATATATATATATATATATATATATATATATACATATATACATATATACAGTGCTTTTTTTTTAATAGGTGCCGGTACTCAGTGATGGTTTTCCTAACTTTTAACTACCAGTTTGCACCTCGATGCAAGCTAAATCACAACTGCAAAGATACTAAATGTCTAAAACAATTTTATTTTATAATTAACCAACAATAATAAACGTTAAAATACAAGAAAAGTAATAATTTTTCCTACATTGAAAAAGGTGCTCCGTACCGGTGCGTACCGTCACAAAAAAGCACTGCATATATATATATATATATATATATATATATATATATAAAGTATCCAAGAAAACAGGGGACATGAAAGCGTATATTCTGGAAGCAAGAGATTGCCATGAGACAATGCATAAAAACAATTTTAGCATTAATCAGTATTAATATGGGTTAGACGGCTACCATGACCAATA